>OX104122.1:9403619-9568863 GCA_944474755.1 Limnoperna fortunei | reverse complement strand
AGGTGCACAACTTCAATACATGTGCAATCTTTCTGTGAAATTCAGAGATCTGGGTTGAAAACTGTAGGAGAAGTTGTTTACACAATACAAGTACCATCTGCAAATGTTTTGAAAAATGACCAAGTTCCCAAGTCTGGTAAATTAGGAAAAAATCCTTGAACACTGTAAGAGGTGTTGATTACACAAAATAGATACCCTATTTTTCCTGCCTTCGTGCAACCCGGCCAGAAATCGATCTAGCAATCACTGATACCCCAGCTTAAGTGTTACTTATGTTGTAATAATTTTTATGTTTTTTTGTCAACTGGTGAACTTGGTCTCTAATGTAATTCCTCCAGCATCAACAGGCTTCTTAGCTACCTGATATGTAATAATATCCTAAAGTTTCACTGAATTCAAATATATACTTTTTGAGTTATTGTATGGTAAAATGTATAACATTTTTTGGCAACTGTGACCTTGAAATTTGATAGAATTCCACAAAAATTAATAGGCTTCGGATCTACGTAATGCGAAACTATGTCCCAAAGTTTCATTGAAATCAAATGCAAACTTTTTGATTTATTGTCAAGAAACATCTTTTTTGTAAAAATTTCTAATGTGTGACCCCAAAGTTCCATTCAAATCTGATGCAAAAAAATTTCTAACATTTTTTGTAGACTGTGATCTTGAAATTTGATGGATTTCCCCCAAAATCGATAGGCTTCTTTCCAACCTGATATGTAACAATATTCCAGAGTTTCATTCAAATCAGATGCAAGCTTTTTGAGTTTTTGTCCAGAAACATCTTTAATAGAATGGAAGAAGATTCACTGGATGTGCAATTTTCAGGGAAAAAAGTATACCATTTCATTGCTTTTTGACCTCAAAATTAATGTTGTCAAGAACTCATACAAATCCAGCACAAAAATGTCTAAAAAAAAAATGCACTGCAACACATCTCTTAAAAAAAATTCTCCTATATATAAGTTTCACAGATAGAATATTGAAAAAGCTTTCCAATAAAAAAATATTATATTGCAACCAATCACCAGCAGACAAGGACTTTAGTACTCTATTAAATGTTGTGCTCATAAAATGGTGGCGGATATGAATTTTTATTAGTCTACATCTACATCTACATCATACGTTGCTCCATCAATTGCTGATGACTAGGCAACGCGCGAACAGACCAAAGCACGCAAACTAAGAAAATAAAAGATTAGAAAAAGATCAAAAATCATTTAGTTAAACAGACAGTTGAACAATATTCTAAATTAGTACGTATGATGGATTTGTAGGCTAGGCTTTTAGTGTGTTCATTGTTTATTTGAAGGTTGAAGGTTGTGTTTTAAAAATCCTAAAAGTTTGTTGGCTTTACAAGTGATATTATTAATATGGTGGTTCCATGACATGTCTTTAGAAATTGTAATTACGAGGTATTTGGCTGAATCGACAGACTCCAGAGTGTGGCTTTTAAGATGGTATTTATGAAGAAATGGTTTTCGTGATCTTGTGACTGACATTGAGTTGCATTTTTGTGGATGGAATTCCATGCCCCAGGTATGTTCCCAATGGGCAAGCCTTGTTAGATCGTCTTGTAAATTTAAACAGTCACTACGGTCTTTAATAGATTGGTACAAAATACAATCGTCTGCAAAAAGCCTTGTTTTAGAGGAAACTGAGGAAGGAAGGTCATTAATGAAGATGAGAAACAAGAGGGGGCCCAGGACAGATCCTTGGGGTACCCCCACTAACTACTAGTAGTTTGCCAGAAGATACTCCATCAAGAACTACTTGCTGCTGCCGATCATGGAGGAATGATGAGACCCAATGCCAAGTGGAGCCTCTGATTCCATAATTGTCTAGCTTATACAGGAGTTTTTGATGGGGAACCTTGTCAAAGGCTTTGGAGAAATCTAGGATAATTAGGTCTGTTTGGATTCCAGAGTGCATGTGGTCTAGTATTTCATGGGAGAGTGAGATTAGTTGTGTCTCACAGCTACATTTGGCTCTGAAACCATGTTGACAGTCTACCAAAATGTTATGTTGGTCAAGATGTTTAAGTTTATTAGAAGTAGCTATATGTTCTAATAGCTTGCAACAAATACAGGTCAGTGATACAGTACAGGCCTGTAATTACTTGCAAGATATTTCTCCCCCTTTTTAAATACAAGAATTACATTGGCCTGCCTCCAGTCTGATGGTACTTCGCCTCTGGACAGAGAAATATTAAATATATAAGCCAGAGGTTTGGCAAATTCTGAGGCAAAATGCTTAAGGATTCGTGCAGGGATACCATCAGGACCAGTAGCCTTGGAAGGGTCTAGATTGTTTAATAGTGTTTTAACACCTTCTTCAGTGACTGTGATGTTATGCATAGAAGGGAAATTGTTATTTAGCTGAGGTAGTGTGTCAGATTGACTGTTCTTAGACACTGTGAAAACAGAATGGTATTGTTTATTCAGAATCTCAGCTTTTTGTTTTGTGTTGTCTATGACCATGCCTTCATGTCTTAATGGTGCAACTCCAGAACTATCTTTTTTAATGTTTTTATGTAATTTCAGAACTTCTGCTTTTGTGTCGTGTCTATGTTTTCGTCATAGCATATGATATGCTCTAAATGGGACCAATAAGCCTTCCTAGTTTCTTTTTGTATGTTCTTTTTTATCTCTCTGTACTGGTGTATCACTTTATCAGATGGGTGTTTCTTCATAGTTTTAAACAGTTTGTCTCTCTTTCTAATTAATTTTTTGATTTCACTGGTTATCCATGGCAGTCGGTTTTTTAGAGTTGTTAATCAATTTAGATGCTACTGCCTTTATCAAGAACTTTATTTTTAAATTCATTCCAAATTTCATCTATTGTCTCATGTGTATGTTTATTTTCAAGATCAATGTTTGTAATATTTTGTTTAATAAGTTCTGTATTAGCTTTTTTGTACAAATATATCTTTCGTGGTGGTTTTTTTATCTTATCTGGCCTAAGACTAGATTCTATGTAAACTATTTCATGGTCAGATATACCCAGAATTACTTCTACCTTGTTTATAAGTGTGCTGTTGTTTGTAAAGAACAGGTCTAGGGTTGTTTCTGATGTGTCTATAATGTGAGTTGGATTCATTACTACTTGTTCTAATGAACAATCATTGCATATGTCCAGAAGTTGTCTGCATTGCTTGGTGCTTTGTGCATATTGCTTGATTGACTGGTCGATCCAGTTAATACCGCCAAGATTAAAGTCCCCGCCAAGCCAGACATGGCAGTTACGACTGTGTTGAACAGCATTGATAGATCTTTTCAGTTCAACCAGATAGGATTCATCTGTAGTTTTAGGAGGTTTATAAAAACTACCAATGTACAGGTCAGGGGTGCTTGTTATTTGCACTTTTACCCATAACAGTTCAGTTTTGCCTTCTACTTGAAGATCAGATGGTTCTAAACTGAGGTATTTATAGCTTACAAGTATGAAGACACCGCCATGGGCATCAGATTGGCGGTCTTTTCTATATGCATTAAACCCTGATGGAAATATTTCAGTTGATTGGATGTTACTTTGGAGCCATGACTCATTACCTATTATTATATCCGGTTGAGAGGTTTCTATCATATTATCAAAAAGTGCTTTTTTATTTTTGATGGATTAGCAATTGACAACAACTATTCTAAGAGGAATATCATGTCTTTTGTGTTTGGTACGACCGTTGGTTGGGTTTTTGTGACTGGTGTGGAAGTAGCGGTAGGGCTTCCTATATCTGTCTCAATAAAGGATGGGTCACTAAGTGGGTCATAAATAGTTGAATTCTTGTATACTGCAGTATCAAAAATGCATGAAGAAAAGTTGGGTATGCCACATATAATACATTCCCACGAGACATTATGTAAACCTTGATACACCAATGTGTTCATTCCAATACATTCCTTATAATACCATCTGTCACAAGAGTCACAGCATACACCTGCTGTTTTCCAGGTGACTGCTTTATTGCAGGACCCTCAAGGAAACTTTGGTGCCCTAGGTCCTGTGTTTGGTTCTGGCGCATATGAATTAGCTAATAATATCTTAATTAAATATAGGGGAACCAATTTGCCAGAATTTAGGTGACTTTTGTGTATTTCCCTAACAACAAAGAAAGTTGCTGTTGATTTGCTTATTCTGAAATTATGATGCTGCTGCTCAGATCTTAAATGCAGACTTGTGTCTGGTGTCAAAAATTTTAGTTTCATACCTGCATGGGAGAAGTGATCTATCCTAGGTTGATGGAGGTTCAAACCTATGGCATTGGCAAGAAGCTGAAGCAACATAAAGCAAGCTACTGGACAAGTAGGATTCATGTTTCATGTACAACAAAATTAATTCAGCTCGTGGTGTTTTATGTTTGTGCTCGAAATATGACGATGTGAGACAAGACAACACAGATAGACAACATACACATATATGGTTAGTATAAACACAAGTGCTATAATCTTCTCACGCTGGGCAACTCAGCGTTGGGTAAAAGACACCACAGAAAAAGCCTGTCAAAATTACATGTAAACAGTGAGTATGTCTATGTCTGGGTTGAAGCATAGTGAAAGTCAAAAGGGTAGCAATTTTAATAATTTCTTCTGTATTTTCAAAAAGAAGTTTACACCCCAGATATTTTGTTTACATCCAGTTTTCGTAGGTCTCTGGACCGATCATAAGTTTTATTGGAGAAGTATTGCCAATCGCTCCAAAAATGAAAGATGTACTTGGACATAAAATGAAACCTATTGTAGAAAGATGTACTTGGACATAAAATGTGAACTTTTAAGCAGGGTTTGCATTGCAAAAAAGCGTTAATAAAGCAATAACCATTAAATTTTCTCTACACAAATATGGCACCTGGTCTGCTCATGCATGCGCAAATATTATATATTGAATCCTATACCTGTTACAAATAAAATCAGACTCTAGCAAATTTGGTATTATTTAAACTAGAGTGAAAAAAACTGTGAGCAATGCTCACCAATTCACATGTTCTTAATTATGAACTTGACACTTAATCTAGTGTAGGCAGAGTTGCAGATAAAACGTGTTCATTTTTTTTCTATGGCAAACACCAAATATCATTCCGATCAAAATGTTATGTATCAAATTCCATTCAGTGGTGTAGGAGTTGTGCATAAGAGATGGGTATTCCCTTATGTCAATGACAAAGTCCATGTTTTTCTAATGCAAACCCCAAATATCATTCTGATCAAAATTTTAAATTTCAGGTGCACAATGGCACTATGTGACAAAGTCATCAAATTCCATTCAGTGGTGTATGAGGAGTTGTGCATAAGAGATGAGTAGCCCCTTATGTCAATGATAAAGTCCATGATTTTCTATGGGAAACCCCAAATATCATTCTGATCAAAATTTTAAATATCAGGTGCACAATGGCACCATGTGACAAAGATTCTGTGTAAGTTTTACCAAATTCTATTCAGTGGTGTAGGAGTAGTTGCAAATAACAGAAAGTGTAACGGACAGACAGAAGGACATGCGGACGACGGACGGACACCCCCATCACAATATCCCCCCAACAAGAAACCTGTATGGAAAAATGTTTAAGCGTAGCAGAGTTGTCGCTTACAAAACTTCAGTGTATGGAACAAAATAAAACACACACCCATATTGACGGCAAAGGCTATTGAGAGCATTTTCTTCAATAAAAATACCATATGAAAACAACTTTTTTCACCCAAGTTTAGAAGAAATCTTAACAAATGAATTTTTGTTTCAGGTAGACAAATAACTCTTTTACATGTACCATCTTACATTTCAAAGTGTTTAAAACAGTTACAAGGGAAAATTCTAGCCAGAATATTGAAAAAGCAGAAAAAAATCACTTTTTTGTTAAATTTCTTGACATAAAAGTGTCTTTTTTTACAATTTAAACATGTTAAATGAGACAAGGAACCAAATTTTCCAGCTTATCATGTTCACTGATAACTAAGGAAGATGCAGAAATGGACATATAAAATCTGTCAAACATGATAAAATTAAGCTGAAATATCTTATCTAGTTCTGTTGTAAAGAAGATTTTTGTTTGCATGGTGTTTTAATGCCACTTTCAGCAATTTTTCAGCTATATCATGGCGTCCAGTTTTTATTGGGGGAGGAAGCCGGAGTACCCGGAGAGAACCCCCGACCTGCGGTAGGAAAACTGGCAATCCTTGTCAATTAAGATTGGAGTCGAGTACACCCTGCCTGCAGTGAGAATCGAACCCGCAATCTCAGTGTTGACAGACCACGTAATCAATAGTAGACGAACTACCTTAACCACTCGGCCACCGAGGCCCCTGTTGTAAAGAAGAATATATGCATGATATGGGGAGGCCTGTGATAAAAATTTAACTATTAATTACACTTGTGACCTTACCAAACCATATACATGTAAAAACACTGGGACATATTAAAACTTTACAATCACAACAATTTCATACAAACTATTTCTATTTTAAATCACCAAGTATTCCTAAAAAAAGTTACACAAACAACATAAATTTGGATTTATAAAGGGACGTATTCCTTATAACAAGATAGAACCAGAGGCTCTTAAGAGCCTGTATCACTCACCTGATTTCATAGGCAATAAAGTGGCATTTCCCTGATGTTAAACTAAGTCCTGTAATTTTCAATAATCTTAAAAGAGGACCATCCAAACAATATTGCTAGAAAATTTTGTTTCCATTGGTTAACAGGTTTTATAGAGAAGAAGATTTTTTTTAATTTTGCCCATAGGGTCCTATATTCATGATATTAAACTAAGTTCTGCGGTGGTGGCCATTTTGAATTTCCAATTGGCAATAAAAAAAAACTTTATAGAAGACCATCCAAACAATATTGTCAGTAAGTTTTGTTTCCATTGGTTAATCAGTTTCAAAGAAGAAACCTTTTAAAACATATTCCACTGGCTATGTAATGCTGTGGTGGCCATTTAGATTTTCCTATTGGTATAAAAAAACAAAAACTTCAAAGAGGACCATCCAACCAATACTGCTAGTAAGTTTTGTTTCCATTAGTCAACCGGTTTTAGAGAAGTAGCCTTTTTAAAATTTTTCCCAAAGGGTCCTATGTTAAACAAAGCCCTGCGGTGGTGGTCATTTTGATTTTCCAATTGGCATAAAAAACACAAACTTTATAAAGGACCATCCAAAATAAAATTGGATAGTAAGTTTTGTTTTCATTGGTTAATCGGTTTCAGAGAAGAAGCCTTTTAAGCTTTTTTCCCGTAGGGTCCAATGTTAAACCAAGTCCTGCGGTGGCGGACATTTTGAATTTCCGATTGGGATAAAAAACATAAACTTTATAGAAAACCATCCAAACAATATTGCTAGTAAGTTTTGTTTCGATTGGTTAATTGGTTTCAGAGAAGAAGCATTTTTAACTTTTTTCCCATAGGGTCCTATGTTAAACTATGTCCTGCGTTGGTGGCCATTTTGAATTTCCTATTGGGATAAAAAAAAACACAAACTTTATACAGGACCATCCAACTAATATTGCTAGTAAGTTTTGCTTCCATTGGTTAACCGGTTTCAGAGAAGAAGCCTTTTAAACTTTTTCCCATAGGGTCTTATGTTAAACTAAGTCCTGTGTTGGTGGCCATTTTGAATTTCCAATTGTCATAAAAAACACAAACTTTATAGAGGACCATCCAAACAATATTGCAGTACGTTTTTGTTTCCATCGTTTAAACGGTTTCAGAGAAGACGCCTTATAAAACTTTTTCCCATAGGGTCCTATGTTAAACTAAGTCCTGCAGTGGCAGCCATTTTGAATTTCTAGTTAGCATAGAAAACAAAAACTTTATAAAGGACCATCCAAACAATATTGCTAGTAAGTTTTGCTTTGATTGGTTAAATGGTTTCAGAGAAGAAGCACTTTTAAACTTTTTTCCCATAGGGTCCTATGTTAAACTAAGTCTTGGTTTTCCAATCCAAATAAAAAACACAAACTTTGTAAAGGTCCATCCAATGAACATTATGGCCAAGTTTGGTTTCAATTGGCCAAGTGGTTTCAGAGAAGAAGATTGAAATGTAAAAAGTTTACAGACGCCGATGACGACAACGACGCCGACGGATGCAAAGTGATAACAATAGCTCACATGACCCTTTGGGTCAGGTGAGCTAAAAATGGAACCATTAGTTAAAAGTGGCATTAAACAAGCTGTTTATAAAAGACTTACCAGGAAATTGACAAATCTTGTGCAAAATGTGCCATACAAGGAGGATAAAACTGCCACTCAGTTGACAGCCACACCAGCTAAACTGTTATGTCCACAGTCAAGTGTCACCAAACAGCCTCAATGATCCTATGCTGTGAACAGACAAAAGAAAATATATATCGATCAATCATAAGTAAAAATAATGATATAGACAACATAATACTAGTAAAGGGTGTATTACTGTAGATGTACTAGTACAAACTGGAAGATATAACAGTATGAATAAAACTTTGCAAATTTTGCTTAAAAAATTTAGTTAATTCTACTTCTATGAACAGAAAATGGAAGCTAATGTTCTAAATATGCATTTCAAATATATCTTTCAGATCTAGCATGTCTAGTAAAAAATTACAAAGAAAAATGAAAATAAAGTGTTTTGGTAAAGGGGAGGTAATTTACATTTTGTCTTTTGTTAACAGTGTCAAATATGCTAGATTTTTTGTGTAGAAAGTAAAGTAAATGATTTTTTTTTATTTTAAAGAATAGAATCTGAGACAAACAGATATGTGAACATCAGATTAAATGCATTAATGTGGAATACTGTTATAAAGGAACATCAGACAATACATCCAAAATGCAATGGATTCATTGAATGGGACATGACAAGAGGGAGAGATGGGGGTTAGGAAATAGTGAAACACCTAAATGTGACTCATGCAAGTACATTTCAGAAAAGTTTAAACTATACCATGAAGTTAAAACAGAAAAATGTGGTAGGAAAGCTGCAAAGATGAATGTAACTATTCAAGCCACCATGAGTCAACTTCCAATATCCACCACAAGCTTTCGCAAAATAATTCTGGGAACAAATACTCATGCTCCACCAATAAAGGGCCTGCAAAATAGGGCAATGCTTTGTAACCACAAATTGTAGATGTAAACAAAAAGGACATGCAGTCGACGCAAACAGCTAGTGGAGGTAAACAAACTGCATTGCATAGAAAATCCATGTGCAGTTATTTTACAAGGCGATGGTGCCTATAATAATTCCATCTACTCGGGAATTGGGCACACTCCATTTCAGCTGGCTACTAACACAGTGGCTGAAAATGAATATGAAGACAAAAGTATAATTGCTGTGGTAGCAAAATATAAGCTGCGTTCCATGCATCCAGTTAATGCTCAAAATAAACAGAATGAACAGTGTACACCCCAATGCAGCTCAAACATAACATTTATGAAAAGTATAATATTGGTGATGAATATTCCTGGGCCAAAAAAGCACTGACTGACCTGAAAACAGATGGACTTGAAATTTTATAAATTGTCTACAAATATATCCAGTCAACCAGGCAAATTACACAAAAATACCATTCAGAGCCTCTTAAATTGAAATAAGATAATGGCTGTTTGGACTGTAACAACTTCTCTTGTGATTTATTTTAAATATAAATTAATACCCCCCTCTAGACTCTCATTCTAATGCTTTATGTCACATGATGACACTTTGGCAAAACACAAACGTGCAGGTGACAATTCAAGTTAAGTTTAGAGTGATTAATAGCTAGAACTGTATTTGCTTTTTTAAAAGGCATTATTTTTTAAAGTTGTACTACATACGTCGACTGTATCAGGTTTGTGTTTTGGTTCTGTATAGAACAAAAAATAAACCAGCCATCGAAAACACATTACGAAACCATATTTGATCGTATTTGGAAAATGCTTATCCTAAAAACAGGTGGGAAAAATACTCCTTCTGACAGTGTCATATTTAAAATTACGAACTCAACAATAGCCATTGTTAAAAAAGACGAACTGTAAGATGGTAACAATATAAACAATCATTCTTCGTAAAAACAATCACTGAGTGGAACCGACTTCAACACTGTCATATCGACCCCACCATGATCATAACAAAAATTGGTAAATAGTATACAATTATTTCTTTTTATTCCTTTTTATTCTTTGTTTGATTTTATATTATGATCTCAGTTAAGGTAAATTATAAATTTGTTCTCTTTCTCCAGTTCCTCGTTTTTCACAATCATCTCTTGTCTTGTTCTGACGGTATGCGAACATTATATATAGTTATTAGCAAGGGTCTTGAAACGGTCATATTTGCCGGACATGTCCGACATTTACATTAAAATGTCCGACTAAGGTTTAGTCAAATCGGACATCTAAAAAAGTTATATTTTACTTGGTCAATAATATGAATATCTTTTAGTTGGTTTTAATACCTTTAATTTCCGCTAGATATAAATATTTTATTAAAAAATCAACCCTAAGGCTATTTCCTGTCACTGACACACGAGTTTATTGAGTTATCATTCACTCCAGTCAAGTGTTAATTACGTAATATGGTTAACACAACAGGTGATAACCTAATTATGAGTACAGATCTGTTTCATCCATTTCGTAGAATATGTTATTGCAACAGTATTTTGAAACAAAAGGACTGAATTGTTTGTATGTTATATTGCTTAGAATATTCAACTTGATGGAAAAACACATGTGGTCAGAATTGTACATCACGCATGCGCCAATGTACCTGAGATGTACATAATCTGGGGAAAATCAATTCAAATTAAATTCAATTAAAATGATGAGAACAAAAATGAGTATTTAATTCTATAAATAATAACTTGTAAAAAACGTGGTCCATCGCAGAATATCGTATAAATTGACTCTGTTCCGAACTTGTTGTAATTTTGTAACAACTACCTACTTCCGGTTAATGAAGATGTCTCACGAATGTTCATAAAAAACGTTGTTTGCCATTACTTTGTTGAATAGACAACATGTCATCTTATAATAAAGACATTTTAGGAAGCAGAATGTTTTCCCGCATATATTTCCGTTCTTGCACGATGCATATATCATAGGAACCCATCACAAAACAACTAATATCTACTATGGTCTTGAAAATAATTAAAAAGACCTTAATTCTGAACTTTAAGGAAAAGCACATACATATCCCAGGTTAAGCAAACACAATAAAAAGTACTTTGTACTCTTATATGATGACCGGTAAAATGTCCGACATGACTCGGGAAAATTTCCAGGGCCTTGGTTATTAGCCATTGTTTATAATGACAGTTCAAGAACATGTTTATATATCATTACTGATATTTTTCTTAATGAAAAGCATTAGGATAATTAAAGCAAAATAAAGACATAACTGATCATTATTAATAAAACATTTTTACATTTTTAATCAACAACAACATTGACATGTGATTAAATATAAAACAATAAACTCCTTAAAAATAGAAAATAGCTGTACAACTTAACATACCGCAGGTCGGGGGTTCTCTCCGGGTAATCCGGCTTCCTCCCCCAATAAAAACTGGACGCCATGATATAACTGAAAAATTGCTGAAAGTGGCATTAAAACACCAAACAAACAAACAACTTAACAATTTTATATTATACAGAGATTTTTGTAAGTGAGGTAATTTTGGTGAACGTGGGAGCGATTTTGCATACAGTGGGGGCGTTTTGACCAGCTCCTACATTGTCATATGTGCTAACATATACTAGTACACCCGAATTTCGGCGATGAAAGTTTGTCGGTTTAATGTACATTAATTTCGTTGAAACGCACTATATTTTATTATTTATAGGTCATTTGGTTAGAGCAATAAATGCACGATATTTTCAAAGTAATTTAGCCCTGTGTTCATTGTTTACATTGCTGAATGAAGGAAAATCGCCGAAATTCGAGTATGGACGAAATTCGAGTGTGACCATAAGTAACAGTATTGCGAGTTTCAATCTCCCGTTGCCCTTGATGACATACCATGCCCTGCAACTTATGTATTCAGATCCAGCTAAAAATGTTTTCCCTGTCTACTTAATTTATAATTATATTAAATGCACTTGTTGGTTACCTTGACACTCATCCCACAGCCATTTGTACAGAACAGGAAGCGTCCCGCTGGGACATTGTTTTATTGTTCAATTACCTGTAATTTAGTATTATTGTGAGCATGGTGAAATCCGAGCTGACCCAACACACATTTTTATACGTATATTTGTTGACGCTGCATTAAAATCACTTTAATCTAACCGCATTAATGTAATGTGCACGATGTTAGACAGGTTTCCTATCCTCTGTTTATCTAGCGAGCACCGGAATCCAGTCTAGTATATGAACAGTCTAGAGGAGTTACAAGGCATCCGTTATATGTGGAAGAATTCAATATTCGGACACAAAGTGTGACATTAAAAGCAAAAAAATATGTCTTTTTTTATATAATATGTGGTTGTTTTCTTAAAGTACTATATTTTCAGTTTTAGAAAACCTAGGTGGATAGATAAATTGTGTCTCGTGTCACTTACAATTTTGATTTTTTACATACCACCATTTGTCCGTTCTGTTGGTTACATGGTGTCCAAGTACCACTCACTTTATTCATATATGTAATCATATTGCTGTTTCCTTGTGTTTAATAATATTTTGAACTAAAACACAACTGAACTCCTGTCTTAATTTGAGAAAACTCAAATCCTGGGATTTAATTAAGTCCATACAAATTTAGGACACCGTTACTTACAAACGCTCAAGTGATTGTACATTTTCATTTTAGATTTCTGAAAAGTGTTCTTGTGAAATCAACAAGAGGAAGAATTAATTATCTGGCTCAAAACTAAGAAAAACACTTTCTGTTATTTTCTTCACAAGATTTTATGGGAATTGAAAGAAAATAGTGAATGTTTGTTTAGAACATGGACACCAACAATATTTTTTTCATTGGGGTCAAATATGGGGTCGTATGTAATGAACAGAACGATATCCTTTTCTGTGTGTAGCACTGATTTCGGCTAATTCATTCTTAATTAATACAACATGGCTATCGTTAGATTTAATCATTACTCATACATTACTGTGTATAACTATTGTCTTAAGTCTTTATTCATGAGTTCAAATAACGTTCGTAACATTAGACACAAATTTTGTTTCGTCGTCGTAATGAAGGCAACTATTTAGTTTTAATATTAATTGTGATTAGGTCACCGTTCAAAATCAAAACAACAACACACTTTACAATAGTTTAAATGTCTCAAGACTACTATTTTTGGTTCAGCAGCTGTTTTGAACGACAATGCGTTATGTTCGTAACATCGGACTATACACATCATTACCGAAGAAAGCAATGCAAATGATCCTAATAAACAAAGATTAATGCATAAAAATGTCGTAAAATCCATTTAAACTTGACAAAAGCAATAATGAATGCTACAGTATTCTTAAATTATATCTGCTTCATAAGTTAACTGTAAAAATTGTTGAAATTTCGTACATCGTTACGTTCGTCACCCATCTCAATCATGCGGACACGACAGGAAAAGTGTGAATTACGTCACGCTTTATTGTGCACAAGTTGAGACAAATGCGAAATTGCGGAAACTACCTTGTCTATTAATAGAATCAAAAACCTATTCACGCAATAGTGTGGTATCATTACCAATTAACAGGTAAAGTTACGTTCGTAACTTTCTGACGACAAAATTCAGCTTTGATAGAAAATTATAATTATACCTGCACTTGACTTCAGATAAATGAAACTGATAATGTTTCATGCTTAAAACCTTTCAATACCTGCTAGGAAATGACTTTCTAAGACTGTACTTCTTAGGAGTATTCATAATGTTAATTTTGGTTTAGCCCTTCATGTGGACACTAAAAGTTACATACGTAACACACATTTTTATGACTCAATAAAAATATTTCTAAGCATCAAAAATATACAAACATGATTGAAAATGAAAGTAAAATTATATATTTATCAATTAAAACCTAAATTTGATCAGTAGAGACTAAACATGGGCTCACACCAACAATTCCTGACATACCATGTTCTCCATGTCACATTTTCTTTTTTGATAAAGTGTGAATTGTGTTATTATTATTTTTTTAAAATCCATAATACTTATCTTTCCATTTTGTATTTTTATTTTTTTATTAAAATAACCATTGTGCTTTATGTTTTGATCTCATTTGAAAGTTTTAGTCTAAAAACTTAAAAGAAAACTTAGTTTTATTACTCAGCACCCCATATGTCTCAATATCAAATTCTTCCACATATGTATACGCCTTAAAGTTTTCTGGGGTAGATAACAAGAAAACAGCATTTTAGTTTTCTTTTCCTGGCATTTGTTTTAATAATCCTTATTTTTATAATTAAGTTTAATATAATTTAGTTCAAATAAGCCTTTTTTTCAGGAAAAAACATTAAATTTTGGAAGAGGGGCATGGTTAATAAATATACAAAATCCTGTAAGATCCTTTCGTCAAATCCCGGCATTTTCGAATAGTACGTTTTTTAAAATACTGTATATTCAGTTGGGCGAATCCTAGTTAGAAGAACTTTTTTATTTCCAATCCAAGTAAAAAAATCAAAGACTACCTGAATTAAGTTCATTAAAAAACTTCAATATACCCTCCGATACAAAAAAATGGATTTGTAGTTCAATTGAAAAATCGACCAAAAGAAATTCCCCCAATCACATAAAATTTGAGCATTTCGCCCAACCCCATAATCCGCGGGTATATATATATATATATATATATATATATATATATATATATATATATATATATATATATATATATATATATATATATACACTAAGTTACCCTCCACTCCTCTCCCCTGATCTTGTGGTCTGGTTTCACATGAAATTACCAAGTAAAATAAACATCAATGTCAGAAATGAATAATATAGATCGATAGCTTGCATCTGCTGACGCTTTGAACAAAAATGTATTTAATTAAAACATCAGTCACCAACAAATAATATTGTGTTAATATGTCTATGAATGAATAAAAAAAGTTACCTTTAATTTGTTTGGGTTGTAAAAAGCACACCTAGTCCTTATATGATAGTAATACAAATGAAGCCGTTGTACGCTTGTACTCTTTTACTTTGTAGAAAGTTAGTCATGTAGGTATTTATTAATCAACGGGATGCAGATATAATAATTTCCCTCCTTCTACATAGTTAAATCACTAATTTTTAGTACTTTTCAATTATGTATTATCTAACATGTTGCATGATGACTATCAGGAAGTACTCAAGGAAATTGACATTACATATACTATAAAGTTTGTAAGGATTTTCTGATGACTTTTATATATCTTGTAAATAAGCCAGGTAAAATAAATAGATGTGACATTTCTAATCTAATAAATGTACATTAACATAATCATTTTTAAAAATCCATATCTGATATTTAGAGGGGTGTATTTAGTGGAGTTTAGTCACTTTTTCCTATGACCATTTCACATGACAATTTCATTCGGTGGTTCGAGTTAAGCAATCTACTCTTGATGAATTGAGTGTCAACACTGTGGTTGTGAATTTGAGCAGAACTTTGGGTAGGGTGCGATCGACTCGGTTTAATTTGAGCAGAAGTTTAAGTCATGGATTGGTTATAAATAGTGATATTTTATTTATTGATGGACTGCCGATTGAGTGAAAGATGTCATGGACCTAAGGACAATTGAAAATCTTTGTTTAAACCAGCAACCCGCATTTTACTTTTATTAATAACATTGCAAATAACATCGCAGATCTATAGTATGCTGTTTCTGAATCATGTTAAATGCCTAAATTTTTTATATATTTCTTTTATTTTCGTTTAGAACTAATACCACACACTATTAAACTTATCAATACTAGTATTTAAAATATGCAAACACTCAAGTAAATGTTAAAATAGCATGGTTTGAATTGGTCAGAACGCATGGTACTAACTCACAAAGTCTTGGTACGAAATGATAAATTTGGGTACGAAAGCGGACCTAAATGTTAACAGTACCGATCCTGGCGCACAAGGACCTGTAATTGTGCGACACCGAAATGAGCCCTGCAGTACTGCAGATGAAATTAGTTATACATTTACTTGAAAAAAAGAAAAAAGACAGGACTACATATGTTTATTATTACAAGTAATACAAACGTTTTAGTAAATTTATTAATTAAGACCAGATACAAAGATATTATAAGTTAGCATCTCTTGTTTGCTAATGAGTCACAGAAAGACATGCACGTCAAATCAAGTATGAAGTAAATTCACAGGTAACCATCTTTACCACTGTGTCAATGCAATCACATCTACGAACTGAGCATGCAGTTTAGTCAATGGTGTTGAAATGCAGTAAATATATTAGTATCAGGATTTTGTCCGAATGCAGGATTTACTTAAACTGTGCAAGCCTAGTAGGTAAATCAAATTTGGTGGTTGATGGGACTCTATGTATTTGTAGGACTACTAAAGTAGAATTATATGGAGTCCTTCTTACCAATTCTTATTTCTACAACTAGTCTTTACACTGTCTAAGCCAGTCTAAATAGACTGCATACATCTTTGATCTTAATACAGTATGCCATACATACAGTGTTATCAAATGCCGCTTTTTCAATAATTTGGCTTTCATCCTTTGTTTAATGGCCAAATGTAACTACTGTAAGATTGACGAACCTAACCGCATGAACACGTGTTTCACATGGGTGATATCTTTATATACGAACGTATTTCCCATTTTTTTTATAAACTACGTAAACTAATTTCAGTAACTTTATTCTTAATTTCATTGCATATTGTTTTCAAGTGTTTACCTTTTTGAAGCAAAAGCTTATACAAGAAAAAATTATAGTAGTTAGTACCTAAGTTTTACTTTACCGACAAATTTGAGAAACTTGCAGATATATCTCATCTATTTACTGACGTGATTTCGTGTAAGTGATTGTACTGTTAGGTTTTTATTTTAGTGCGTACGAAATCACAGTCGTAATCTATATGCAACTCTTTAGATTTTTTATAACTAAGCAGAGCTACAAAGATTTCCCATAACTAGCAAAAACGAACTGGGGATTTGTTGCCTTTAAACTGCTGGACAACTTGATTTAATATATTTTTTACCTTTTCCGAAGTTCAGCTAACATTTCTACAGTCCCTGTAATTAGTTTAATAAAATCCACCTCCGTTAGCCCCACAACACCGTAATGGTCGTATACAGATTGCAAGTGGACTCCCACAGTATCGGACCACAGGCTATTTTTTTTACAGATGAATCTCGCTTCTATGTAGACTTCAATGAGGGTAGAATAAGAGTTTGGAGAAAACGAACAAGCGTTGTACGTACTGCTGTATTGCAGAGAATGACAGATTCTGTTGTAGCTCGCTTTGGATTTGGGCTGGCATTAGTTATGATTCTATGGTGGGGTGGCTCGGTTTGGATTTGGGCAGGCATTAGTAATCATTCCGTGGGGGGCTCGGTTCTAGTTGGGCAGGCATTAGTTATGATGGGTGTACAGACCTATATTCTGTGAGAAATGGATCATGGAAGTGTCTCATATCGCAATGAAATCATAGGCCCAATTGTTCGACTTTTTAAATGGTGAAAAAGAAACTCGGTATACCGAGGTTCGAGCTGTTGGAGCAGAACAGTAAAAAAACGATATCGACATCACAGCTACTAAACTGGTGTGCATGCATGTATGGACCTAGCCAGACGTATACCATTGCACATTTGTATTGATTTTTTGTGATGACTTTGAAAGAAATAGGGGCGGGTTTGTTTGTATTTATTTGCTGTATTTTTACCATTACATGTTAAGTATCTTCTTTATAATATTCTAATAAAATTGAGAAACTTTTTGAAATTTTAATAAGACAAAAATATTGGTACAGTGAATGAGAGTTAGCCCCTATATGGCGGATGTAACAAAGTGACAACGAGTAAACCTGCAAATAAAGTTTATAGTTTATTATTAACACATGTACACGTTTTTATACCATTTAACAAAATGTCTGTCAATCTTCTTAAAAGCAAAGCCTACGCATATAGTTGTAGTCAAAACATCAACATCTCAACTAATAATATTTCCTTAAAATACTCCTATTTAATAGTGCAATCAATATAAATACATGTATACAGTATAGGCCAATTTTGGTACAGGATGATTTTGTGCAGGTCGAATTTGTCATGGGCCAATTTTGTCAAGGACCATACTGTCATGTTAATCATCTACTATTGACGATCTGCGTGACAACACTGAATTTGAGTGTTCGAGACTTTAAAGTGGCTGTTTTCTTGTCGAAGGTCTGTGGTTTTTACTGGGTACTACGCTTCCTTTCTCAATTAGAACGAATAATCGTATC
Organism: Limnoperna fortunei; assembly: GCA_944474755.1. Lineage (NCBI taxonomy): Eukaryota > Metazoa > Mollusca > Bivalvia > Mytilida > Modiolidae > Limnoperna > Limnoperna fortunei. Next base: position 9,550,534 of record OX104122.1, on the reverse strand, counting down.
CTCGCTTTTTTGGCGAGGTACATGTAATCCGACAAATCACAAAATTAACTTCGGCCTATCTCTCAATATAAAAGCCTTTTAATATCTGAAAAATTCTGAAAATATAGATATGCCTTATCTATCAAAACTAGTCTGCTCGACATGCCAGATTTGTTTAACATGGCAAATTTATCCATTGTGTAGTTCAGTTTAGTTTCATTATTTGCATAATTTGTACTAGATACAAATGCTAGAACGATAGTATCCTCTGTCTATGCTAGCGTTTAAATAATATGGCCACCATATAAATAATCGATGAAGTTGATTTCATAAATAAAGGTTCATACCAAATATTTATATAGTATTAAATTGAATTTAAACCAAACACAGTAAGAACAGGTGAAGCAGGAGGGTGTCAATTAACAGGTTAACATGTTTCCCACAATTTAAAATGACAATAACAAAATAACATTGCACTTTACTATTAAATGATGTAAGAGAGTGACTAAAGAATTAACAGATAACAGAGAACGAAATCCGATAAACAGTTAACAGTATTTTGACTAAATAAGATCTTTTTGAAGCAAACAGGTTTTTTCATTGTAACAGTTAACACCTACGTCAACTGTTAATAAAATAAATAACAGCTGATGACAAAAGAATAGTTAACAGTTGATTTATTTTACAAAATACAGTTAACAGAAGCGTAAAAATGCCAAAAAACCTAAACAGAAAAGATCCTGCCAACCGCGTATTTTTGGAAAAAAATTAAATACTGTCAAATTGTCTTACCCCCAGCGAGATTTGAATTTACACCGGTAATACATTTGTGGTATAGACCAGTAGATCAAATCTGCTCTAATCATAATAATCATATGACCTTCATTGATCAAGGAAAATCTTGCGTATGACGACGGACTTTTCTTATCTATTGTGTATTAATCTGACAGTTATATAACTTAACAACTAAAATATTTTCTAGGTATTTATATAAAATATTGTATATATGCGAATAATTGCATGTATATTGCACATATGGTGCTATATTAAGAATTTTAATATGAATTGTGTGTGCAATTAATTTTTATTATTAAGTAATGGATTTTGTTTTTTTATTATTCAGGTGTGTTTTTCTTTTCATTGCTATGAACAATTTCTATGTTGTTAGGTATTACAATAGGTAAGGGACACTTTGGGATCCCTTTAGCTGGTTCAACCGGGCCACATAAATTTGTGTGACTGTTTCAAGCCAAAATATTAAATCATTTTGTTGGGATGTGGTGGAACATCGAGTTAAAGTTAGAGTTCGAGTTAGAGTTACATTTCGAGTTTGAGTGAGAATTCGAGTAACATATTAGAGTTAAACTTCGAGAACAGTGCGAAATCAACAAAGACTAAAAAAGAATAATAGAAAACTAGGTTTGCTAGGATCCAATATAAAACTTGTCATTAAAACGAACATGTTCGGTAAAACGTGGTAAAAAAGTTGCGGACTATTTTGCTTTGTTGTAGTTTTTGTCTTTCATAGGCTCGAGCTATTTTTGGTGGGGGGTCAAGAATTTAAATTTTGATATTTTTAGAGGTCCCCAAAAATATTCTTTATTCCCGGGAGTGTAACAAAAACGAGGTACTTTTTGCAGTGCATGTAACAATGTGGGGTATGTGAGGAAGAATGAGTAAACCCCGTCCTTTGGTGGGTTATCAGGTTTCTGTTTTTATATGTTTCTACACACGATTAGAATTATCTACATCTATTTACTAACTTGTACAATCTTTGTTCAAGGGCTAATTACAGCGTGAATGTTTATATGTTGCTGCACGAGATGAGAATTAACTGTTCTATGTAACTAACTATTACGGTACACTCTTTTGTTCAAGGGCTTACAACAGCCTGAATTAGCACTTCATTCGCCCGTCTTATATTCTTGTCTTCTCATCTTCTCTGGGTGTGAAAACTACTTTGTAATAATGATTATTGGCATTTTCTTTGCTTTAAAAAATATAATCAAATGACTTATTTCTCAGTTTAATTCACTGCTTTATAAAGTCACATAAATTAGTCGAACATTTGCCATTAGGGCAGAGAATGTATTTTACTATCTGTTTTAAAATTTATAAAGTTATTAACATAAAATATTAAAAGATTAAGTTTCTCGTATCTCTTTCTTGACAATCCAAAAGAAAGTGTTGCTCATCTTCTATGGATATTATATACATGTACAAGAAACAAGCCAAATCTCCCAACTGTAAAATCAACCCCCGTCAAAAACGCCCCAACCACCTTCTTTTACTAAAACCGCCCCAATGCAACCCCGCACTGTTGGTAAAATCGTCTCACCTACCAAAAATAACCCCTTCAAAAAAGCTGTCATTTTAAGCAAAATTGCCCCACTTACCAACATCGCAATAAAGCTATTTTCTGTTTAACAACGTTGCTTATTCAAAGAGTTTTATTTACAAGCGATCCGGTTATATCCACATTAACTTTATTTTTAAAACGGGTGTCTATTAAGCATAATAAGCGACGGGTCAATATTTGTTGGGGAATTGGGACCGTTGGACCGGTGCAAATTGCAATATTGCACATACTTTTTTGCCCGCATTTATATATGACTGCAAGTTTTGTAGCACTGATAGGACAAGTTTACAAGGATCTCCCATCACAAGCTTGTCTTATACTGGCTCGGTGGTTTAATTCCATCGATCTCCCATCACAAGCTTGTCTAATACTGGCTCAGTGGTTTAATTCCATGGATCCCCCATCACAATCTTGTCTTATACTGGTTCGGTGGTTTAACTCCATGGATCTCCCATCACAAGCTTGTCTTATACTGTCTCGGTGGTTTAACTTCATCGATCTCTCATCACAAGCGTGTCTTATACTGGCTCCGTCGGTGGTTTAACTCCATCGATCTCCCATCACAATCTTGTCTTATACTGGCTCGGTGGTTTAACTCCATCGATCTCCCATCACAAGCTTGTCTTATACAGGCTCAGTGGTTTAACTCCATGGATCATCCATCACAAGCGTTTCTAATACTGGCTCATGTTTAACTCCTTAGATCACACATCAAAAGCTTATCGTATACTGGCTTAGTAGTTAAACACTATAGATCACCCATCACAAGCTTGTCATATACTGGCTCAGTGGTTCTACTCCATAGATCCCCATCCCCAGCTTGTCTTATTCTGGCTCAGTGGTTTAACTCCATGGATCTCCCATCACAAGCTTGTATACTTGCTCAGTGGTGTAACCCCATCAATCATACATCCCCAGCTTATCTTATACTGGATCAGTGCTTGAACTCCATAGATCTCCCATCAACAGATTGTCTTATACTGGCTCGGTGGTTTAAATCCATGGATCACCTTTCACAAGCTTGTCTTATACTGGCTCAGGGGTTTATCGCCATGGATCACCCATCACAAGGTTGTCTTATACTGGTTCAGTGGTTAAACACCAAGGATCACCCATCACAGGCTTGTGTTATACTGTCTCGTTGGTTTAACTCCGTGGATCATCCATCCCCAGCTTGTCTTATTCTGGCTCTGGGGTTTAACTCCATAGATCTCCCATCACAAGCTTGTCTCATACTGACTAAGTGGTTTAACTCCATGGATCATCCATCACAAGCGTTTCTAATACTGGCTCAGTGTTAACTCCTTAGATCACCCATCACAAGCTTGTCTTCTACTGGCTTAGTAGTTTAACACCATAGATCACCCATCACAAGCTTGTCATATACTGGCTCAGTGGTTCAACTCCATAATCCCACATTACAAGCTTGTCTTATACTGGCGCAGTGGTTTAACGCCATTGATCACCCACCACAAGCTTGTCTTATACTGACTCAGTGGTTTAACTTCATGGATCACCTATCACAAGCTTGTCTTATAATAGCTCAGTTGTGTAACTCCATCAATCATCCATCCCCAGCTTGTCTTATTCTCGCTCGGTGGTTTAACTCCATAGATCTACGATTACAAGCTTGTCTTATACTGGCTCAGTGGTTTAACTCCATAGAAACCCACCGCAAGCTTGTCTTATATTGACTCAGGGGTTTATCGCCATGGATCACCCATCAAAAGCTTGTCTTATACTGGCTCAGTGTTGTAATGCCATCAATCATCCATCCCCAGGTTGTCTTATTCTGGCTCAGTGGTTTAACTCTATCGATCTCCCATCACATGCTTGTCTTAAACTTACTCAGTGGTTTGACTCCATGAATCATCCATCCCGAGCTTATCTTATACTGGATCAGTGGTTTAACTACATTGATCTCCATCACAAGCTTGTCTTATAATAGCTCAGTTGTGTAACTCCATCAATCATCCATCCCCAGCTTGTCTTATTCTTGCTCAGTGGTTTAACTCCATGGATCACCTATCACAAGCTTGTCTTATACTGGCTCAGTGGTGTAACTACATCAATCATCCATCCACAGCTAGTCTTATTCTGGCTCAGTGGTTTAACTCCATGGATCTCCCATCACAAGCTTGTCTTATACTGACTCAGTGGTTAACTCCATGAATCATCCATCCCCAGCTTGTCTTATACCGGATCAGTGGTTTATCGCCATGGATCACCCATCACAAGCTTGTCTTATACTAGTTCAGTGGTTTAACTCCAAGGATCACCCATCACAGGCTTGTGTTATACTGTCTCGGTGGTTTAAATCTATGGATCATCCATCACAGGCTTGTCTTATACTGGCTCAGTTGTTTAATTTCATAGATCACCTACTACAAGCTTAAGCTGGTCTTATACTGACCCAGTGTAACTCCATCAATAATCCATCGACAGCATGTCTTATTCTTGCTCAGTGGTTTAACTCCATGGATCACCCATCACAAGCTTGTCGTATACTTGCGCAGTCGTTTAACTCCATAGATCACCCACTACAAGCTTAAGCTGGTCTTATACTGACCCAGTGTAACTCCATCTATAATCCATCACAAGCATGTCTTATTCTTGCTCAGTGGTTTAACTCTATGGATCTCCCATCACAAGCTTGTCTTATACTGGCTCAGTGGTTTAATTTCATAGATCACCTACTACAAGCTTAAGCTGGTCTTATACTAACCCAGTGTAACTCCATCAATAATCCATCGACAGCATGTCTTATTCTTGCTCAGTGGTTTAACTCCATGGATCACCCATCACAGGCTTGTCGTATACTTGCGCAGTCGTTTAACTCCATAGATCACCCACTACAAGCTTAAGCTGGTCTTATACTGACCCAGTGTAACTCCATCTATAATCCATCACCAGCATGTCCTATTCTTGCTCAGTGGTTTAACTCTATGGATCTCCCATCACAAGCTTGTCTTATACTGACTCAGTGGTTCAACTGGATGGCTCACCCACCATACGCTTAGCTTATATTGGCTCAGTGGTTAAAGTCCATGAATCATCCATCACAAGCTTGTCTTTTACTGAATCAGTGGTTTAACTCCGTTGATCACCCATCACAAGCTTGTCTTATACTGACTCAGTGGTTTTATTCCATGGATCACTCATCACAAGCTAGTCTTATACTGTCTCAGTTGTTTAACTCTGTGGATCACCCATCAGAAACTTGTCTTATGCTCGTTCAGTGGTTAAACTCCCTGGATCATCTATCACAAGGTTGTCTTACTGTCTCATTGGGTAACTCCATTGAGCACACATCACAATCATGTCTTATAGTGATTCAGGGGTTTAACTCCAAGGATCACCCATCACAAGCTTGTATTATACTGGCTCAGTGTTTAAACTTTATGGATTACCCTTCACAAGATTGTCTTATGCTGGCTCAGTGGTTTAACTCCATGGATCACCCATCACAAGCTTGTCTAATGCTGGCTCAGTGGTATAACTTCATGGATCACCAATTACAAGCTTGTCTTATTCTGTCTCAGTGGTTTAACTCCGTGGATCACCCAACACAAACTTGTCTCATTCTGGCTCAGTTGTTTAACTCCGTGGATTACCCATCACAAGCCTGTCTATTACGTACTCGGTGGTTTAACTCTAGATCTACCATTACAAGCTTGTCTTATACTATCTCAGTGGTTGAACTCCATGGATCACACATCACCAGCTTTTCTTATGCTGGCTCAGGGCTTTAACTCCATGGATCACCCATCACAAGTCTGTCTTATACTGGCTCAGTGGTTTAACTCAAAGGATCACATATGACAAGGTGGTCTTATACTGGCTCAGTGATATGGCTCCATGGGTCACCCATCACAAGCTTGTCTAGATTATCAACTTCCTGTTCAACGATTGCAACATACCAACAGCAACTGCGTATGGTGTGTGTACATTTTACAACTTGTACGTTATGCTAGGTTATACCAATTTTCAAGATCAGTCACTACTGTTGACTACAAGGATTTTTTGTACGTAGCTTGATGTTATCCGCTCTGAAGTTCTATGGCCGTCACCATGACTTAATTGTCGTTACGGGAAGTCCATCCATCAAATACGATCGGACATTTTTTGCTGAGTCATATGTACTCTTTTCTATTCCTGGATTTGTTTTTTTCCCTAGACATGACACTGCGTAACTTAAATGAGGTCTAACTAGAAGCAGGCAATGCGTACTCGTGCTGAGCACCTGATTGCACCTATGGTTTTCATTCGGTTCGAGAAACTCACTTTCTGTTTTTGTTTCGTGCTGCATTGTTTGTCTAAATCCAGATTTATAATCGTCCCTTGACTTAATGCTCTTGTTGTTCGGTCGGTTTCCTTGCTATTTTTTAAAGTTTAAAATATCAAGCTCGGCTTAGCTAATATAAATTGAAATATTGTTAAGGGGATAAGGATTGTGTTGTAACTATACGGATTCATTTTTACTTGTGTATTTTGTAAAACAGCTGGAAACCACTGCACTAATATAATCTTCCACTTCTAATGTTAAAACTAAGAAATTAAATATCTTCGAAACAGTTATAAATATAACAAAGGTCGTCTTAATTTAATTTTATTAAAGCAAATTAATGGCAAACGGATTCAATACGATGACAATTCAGATGAATTTTCTTTTTCAAAAGTAAAGTTGTTGTATGCAGTATAATTTTTAGTCAATTTATATTAGTTAATTTATGGAGTGCTGGCATACCATCCAGTGAATAGAAAACGTCAGTGATATTAAGAACGAGCACATGTTAACAAACAACAAATAAATTTAGGAAATAAGAAATGCGGTTTATCTACCGCTCGACGCGTTCGTATTAAAACTGACAATAGATTCCTAAACCAATGCTGTTATTTAATTCCAACTAGTAAACACACTTTTGTCGATAAAACTTCATTGTATCAAAGTGTAAACGACATATTTATGACCCCAAGCCAATTAACAGGAACGATGTCATATTGACATACAATATTATACCAATTTGCAAAAACAAAGGAGCTCAAGATGACCCCAAAAAATTATAGACCAATAACTATAGTGAGTTGTTTAGGCAAACTCTTCACAGCGATTTTATCAGAAAGATTAAATAAATTTTCTGACGATTTTCTAGTCTTCAATGAAAATCAGTGTGGTTTTAGACAAGGCTATAGCACTTCTGACAATGTTTTTATATTATATTCATTTTTCGAACTTCTTAAGAGGAAAAAGAAAATCACTTTACCGCGCTTTTATTTATTTCGAAAAAGCATTCGACAAAGTATGGCGTTATGGCTTGTGGTTTAAATTTTTGAAAAGTAACATAAATGTAAAAATGCTAAAAATTATACAAAATATGTACAAAAATATTAAATCAAATGTAATATATAACAACAAAAAGTCAGTTTTTTCCATGTGATAATGGTCTTAGACGAGATGAAAACATGTCACCTTTTCTTGCTAAGTAGAACTGGAAATTTCAATAATTTTATCAAAGCTCAAACTCAAAAAGGAACAACGGATATGTACGAGTTGTTGAAAATGGGAATATACCATAATCTTTCGATCTCTTGTCAGTTGGATTTGTTTGATAAGATTATAAAGCCGATTCTTTTGTGTGGTTCAAAAATCTGTGGAATTTTCATTCAATTGAAAAGGTTCAATTAAAATTTTGCATGTTATTACTGAATTTAAAAGCATCAACTCCCGAACTTGGGCGATATTCTCTTGAAATAGAGGTAAAGCAAAGAATGTTATCATATTGGTCTAAACTGGTTTTAGGCAAAAAAGATAAAATTAGTTCTGTATGTTACAGACTTATGTTATATTTATTTAATTCACAAAATGGCAATTTTTTATGGCTACAATATGTTAAGAGTAGACGATTGTGGTTTATATATCTGGAATAACCCAAATAGTGAAAATGAGAAGTGGCTGTAAATCATAAATTACCAATTGAATCTGGTCGATGGCAAAATATTCAACACGAAAATAGAAAATGCACTCTGTGTAACACAGACATTGGCGATGAATTTGATTAATACTCTACTGTCCAAATTCTAGGGCCGAGAGAAAATTATATATTAAGAATAAATTAATTTCATTACCAAATATATTGTTTTTCAAGGAAATTAAGACCTGTCAGTATAAGAGCAGTCTAATTAATTTATGCAAATTCATTAAAATTATAAATCCTGACTGAGATATATAAAAGTTAACTTGTGTTGTACATATTGTAAATATTGTAAAGATTTTGTGTCATGTGTCATGTTTCATTGTTTTGATGAGTATAAAGTTGATTGATTCATTGACCCTCGACCACAGCAGGTTTCAATGTTTCAATGTTCAAGGGTACATTAAAATAAGTGGCACTCCTGATAATAGAATAATAAGACGAAAAAAGACAGAATACCAATCGCAACTAATAGAAATAGTTCACTATGAACAATTACCGTTAATTTGGTGAGTCTAAAAAGTAAATACTTTACACTATTTTGTAATACTTAAACACAATATTCTAAAAAAAAAATCCTTATATAATTATACATAGTTGCACCTTTAAAAACATAGCAAAAAAAACCTGCAGTACATAAAAAAATATCATGAAAAATAAAGCATTGTGTTCATTTATAGAATTAAAAACAAAACCGCTGATGACATTTTAACCAAACGCCAAGAAGAACATTGATATGATACATGTTCAAAAGTCAAGATGCTGCAAAGTAAATAATCATATCGCGTTTTCATTCACGAAACCTCTGTCTGGTGTTGACTTTGTGATATGAGATATTTGTCATCCCTAGGTGTTCATTTTTGAGGCACTAGGTACACTATTCTTGTCATCATTTCTATGAACATCTTCTTGTGTGTAAACATGCGGGGGTGAATTTTCCCGCTCGTTTCTGTTTGGAAACGCGACATTATTAGTGGTTTCCTCTCCCGTTAATGGCTGCAATTCAAACATTTCGGCCTTCTCTCTACCCAATTTATGAAGATAGATGTTAGGTTTACTGTCATTTTCATTGAGAAACATCACCTGGTCAGTGGAAGGAGACGGAGCAGACTCCATTTTGATATAGTCGGACACAGTAGCATCCATTTTGAGATAGCCACTAAACCCACGGGCACCTTTTCGTTCATCATCCTCAAGAGAATCACCCATCTTCATATAGTTTGTTCTATTTAGATCCAAGTAATACTGGAAATAAAAGTTTAGTCTTCAATAGAACACGTTAAATAATTTTTTTAATTTTAAACAAACATGCATTTATTTTAGCATTTAATCAGATTTAGTAGATTTAGTGTTAACTTTATATAAGCGTGAACATACCCCCAGTGTGTTACTTTCAGCTTTTGGATTGATAGTTTGGAAAAAGAATGAAACTCCTCCCCGTATACCTCCCTTTATTCTAAAACCACAACACAAACAAAACGAAAAATATAATAATCACACATATTACTAAACATGACTTCAATATTATCAACACATCTATAATTGGCTAGTAAGGGTGATTACAGCGACTTAAATATAGTTGGAAAAAAATTTAAACATAACTTCATTATCATTATGACATCTCTATAAGACTAGAAAAAGGTAATGATTACAATGGCTAAAATATGGAATCTAATGCCATAACAAATATATTTATGAACCACAGGTCAAATATTAGCATGACTTCATTATAAACTAAGCATTAAAATTGCTATTTTTATTAAATAAACACTCTTCTTGTAATATAAATACCAAAGCGATGCATATAGAGTTGAATGATTCATCGAATTCGACATTTTCAAACTATTTCTATTATATCATTTCATTTAAAGAATTATTTATGAACTGCCACTGGCAACATCAATGTAATAAACTTATCATCTCAGTGTGCAAACGAGAGAACTCACTTTTGCAGTGATGCACTCTTGATATTGATGACAAATTGTTACGTACATGTTTACAGCCGATTACACTTACATCCGAAGAAAGTTTTTACATTTTAATCTGTTTATTCGGATGCAAAACTTATTTCTGCAATACTACTATCTATCAACAATTCATGTACGTGCAATAAATAATTACAGGTTTCATCTAAAATACAAAAGAATGTGTAACATTGTGTCAGTTTCCTAATATTAAGGAAACAAATTCAGTGCATCCATCATAACAATGTATACTAACTACGCGTCTTGGTGTTATTGGTAGCATGTCCGTCTGGAGTACGGGAAATCGATTTAAATCGTGTATCGTCTGTACTGAGTGGATCGTCTGTACAAAGTGGATCGTTTTACTGACTGGATCGTCTGTACTGAGTGGATCGTCTGTACTGAGTGGATCGTCGTTACCTGGTGGATTGTCTGTACTGATTCGAAGGTCTGTACTGAGTGGATCGCCTGTACTGAGTGGATCGCCTGTACCGAGTGGATCGTCTTACTGAGTGGATCGTCTGTACTGAGTGGCTCGTCGTTACCGGGTGGATCGTCTGTACTGATTCGAAGGTCTGTACTGAGTGGATCGTCTTAATGAGTGGATCGTCTGTACTGAGAGGAACGTCTGTACTGAGTGGATCTTCTGTACTGAGGTGATCGTGTGTACTGAGTGGATCTTCTGTACTGAGGTGATCGTCTGTACTGAGTGTATCGTCTGTACTGAGTGGAACGTCTGTACTGAGTGGATTGTTTTACCGAGTGGATTATCTGTACTGAGTGGAACGTGTGTACTGAGTTGATTTTTTACACTAAGGTGATCGTCTATCCTGTGTGTATTGTCTGTCCTGAGTGGATCGGAAGTTTTTCCGCAGTCAATTCAAAACTAAATTGACATTAAATATTCACAATATAATCACTTGCGGGTATGGAAGGATCGAAATCAATATAGTGTGACCAAATGGGATAGACAGCAAAGTCTGTCTTTGATTTTTCATGTGTGCTAGAAATTTATAAATCAAATATTGCGGCGCTTTCGCTGGGCACAGTTTGGGTATTTGAAAGTGACATATCACGACTGTCCTCTCTCAAAATAGAGCTTAAACATTAATCATTTTGAATTTTACAAGTTACGTGTACATTTTATTAAAAAAAAATCTACTTAACTTGATCTCACTAGCAAACTTCAAATTCTGATAGGAACATTCCTCTACCTTTTTTACCAACAAATGTGAAAAGGCAACACAAATAGAATTATTCCACTCAAACTATGAAAATAATCTTGTATAATCGATGTTAATTTATTTTTAGTACAATCAGAATTAGAATTCTGACGTCATAATACGCCCAACGGAAAGTTTCAAACTGGAACAATGCAATTTTGTTAAGATATTTTAATATTTATTGCTTAAAAGGAACGTGTATTCAATAAAATGACGAGCATATATTTTTATGTCAATTTTATTTGCTACGAAATTTAATCAATGGCATTAAAGCCCTTTAGAAAAAAACTAAGCAAAAATCTAAATTGTGTTTCTATTTTTTGAAGTTCAGTCCTACCATCCAATATAACTTTAATGAAAACACATAATAAAATACATTAAACGAAAAGTTTAATTGTAAATGTCTATAATGAAAAAACATTATAAAGCAAATTGTCAATAAGGAGGTTTACTACTTGGGTGCATACTCGTTACAGTACAGTAAAACCTGCGCGATGTGACTTTTTGACATAACTGCGAAATAGAGATACAAAAAGTATGTGTTATTCAAATAAAAACAAAATGCATTTTACATGTGTGATACTTTTAGTCTTTTGACTGATTTTTTCGAACTGCTCTTCTGTCTTCTCCATTCAAAACCATTATTTTTTCTGCTTATTGAAACCAACATTATTTAAATAAGTTTCTACACATCTAAAGACGCAAACTAACAAAATATAATGCAATCCTTAATATTTCTAAATAGTTTTTATGAGTTAAACTTGTTTATATCAACCTTATGAAAAAGCGAAATCTCATTCACATTAATTTTTAATGTCTTAAATTACCTGATCTGTCGTTATTGTTTGCTTATTCGTCCCTTTATCGAATTTCTTAGAAAACCTTATTAAATTGAACTCAACATTAAAATAAATTCGATAAAGAAACAACCGATAGAAACAAGCTGATTAATGACTGTATTTTATTTGGTCGATGATTTAAAAATAAGATATTAATGACATAATGAGTCTGATACATTGAAATTCCTATATTACCTGTGTTACTTTGGCCTCGAGAAAGTCTCCCATTAAGGACGCCAACTGCATAAAGCTGGGTCTTTCTTCCGGTTCAAGCTGCCATGTAGCTTTCATGATTGTGTACCTGCAATAAAAAAACGTTTGCAGGACAGCTACAACTTCACAAACAGTCGAGAGACTTACATCATGCATGGGATGTGTTACCAATCTCTATAATTTATGTTCACCAAAGTGTTACGATTCATTTATGTTTTGTTTGTGTTTTAGGTGTTTTACGCAATATTCAGCAATTGCTTTGTTATATCACGCGGTATAGAGGTTTATGGGAACGGTGAAAGCCCGATCTATGTCACGAAAATTTAAAGTATTTCTCAATAAGCTTGAGAATACCTTTCTCGAGTAATCTTTCTCAAACTTGCAACCGAAGAGTTGGCAGGCCAGTAGTTTATAATAAATGGAAAACTGCCTAAGCCACTCGGTCACTTGCTTCGTGAAATGGATGCCTGTTAATTCTCCTGTTGCAGGTTATAAACATTTCTTTCTGATAATATCACAGGCTTATCAAACAGATACATTTCCTTGTTTATTCACCGATAATGCAATGATTTTCGTACATGCACCTGAACAATACGAACACAATATAGTGTGATACTAAATTCGTGTATGATGAGTTTTAGAAACAAGCTCTAATTATATTCCTGTTTCAAGGCAAATAACATTGATATTATCTAAGGATGCATATACAAGTATGATATTTTCGCAATGTGGTTATATCTTTTACTGCAAACAAAAGCATAGAAAACAACAGGACCGACAAGACGACATGACAACACATGTGATGTATACATATTTTGTTTCTTAACTGTTTTCGAACGAATGCCATTCTCATTATAGGCATAAAGGATATGCCCGTTTAAGCTTATAGTTTACATACCCATTTAAACCAGGCTTAAAATAACCCTAGATTGTTAGTAAATTGTATCCAGATAAGGTATAAAAGTGTGTCTATTATTTCTTTCTGTTTATTGTATTATAACATGGATTAAACAAATAAGATTTTTACACGTAAAGAGAATTTAAGAAAGGTCACATGAGCCCAAATAATGTCATAGCAACTATACTCCATACATACATTTCTTGTGACGCATGTTCAGGCTTTTCCATAATGTGTCCATCTTTCAGCATATTAATAAATTTTTCGTTGATTTCTATGCCAGGATAGGGAGTACCGCCTTCAAAAATATATTGCAATACGAATTATGACGTCATGAGTCATTAGTTAGTATCGGCGCACACTTGAATTCGAGGGTGCAAAATTTCATAATTTAATATCTAAACTCAAATATATGTGGTTTTCGCATAATTCCTACTATCTTTCTACTGAATTGCAAAAACAGACTTTCACAATGTCTAAGGATGATACAGCATTTTAAGCTAAAACGAGTTAACAGCAAAAAGCAGAAAAGGGCGCAACATCCAATGCCCCAAATAATCTAATTATCCTTTAATTCCATCTATTATTTGTTATGATTCCCTAATTTGATCAGGTCCTCTCATGTAAACTGCTACATTGCAGTGGTAAAATAAATTCCGATAACCCTTTAATAACTGTAGTCGGTGAGTATCTGTAGGTTTATCTACTTAGAACAAACATTTCTCGTTATCCCCTGGCATATCTGCCAGCCACTATAACTCTATATTTCCTAACAGACTAAAAATTCCATAACGTACCTAATGAAAATAATTCCCACAATAATACACCATAGGACCACCTGAAAATTTTGTAAAAAGCATAGACAACCATTACAAAACATATCCTTCTTGTTACAGTCGAGTGAAATGTGAATGCGTTTTTTTATATGTTCCACTTATTTGCCTGATTAGCCAATGGTTTTGGTCCAGTTAACATGCAATATTTCAAATCGAATAATAGACAGATTAAAAGGTGTTAAATAAATTTTAAACTCAACATTCAGTACTTTTACGCCAAGTGCAGCAATGCTTTAGATATATAATGGCGGTTAATAATCATTGTATTGTAGATACAGTTGAGATTTCCGACCTTTTGCAGAAAAAACTGCAATATTAACATTAAAGAGTTAAACCTCTTTTATGAAGTCAGTGTCAAAATAACATAACATAATTTTTGAAAAAGACCGTTTAGACATTCATGTAACTAAAGAATCACTTGGATTTTTTTAGCAGATGATTTCATAATTTGTCTATTCATGTTTTGTTATAAAATGTGTCAATTGTCATATTTTTAATGTTTGAATCTAATTTTATATTATCTGTACAAATACTTTGCAACTGCATAATCCCTCTCATAATGTATAATAGGGCCTCAGTGGTTGAGTTGTTGAGATAGTTAGTCATCTACTATTGATCACGTGCTTGTAATCAACACTGAGGTTGCGGGTTCGAGTCTCACTGCGGGAAGGTTGTTCTCAACTCCAATTTTAATTCACGAGGATTGCCAGTTTTCCTATCGAAGGTCGGAGGTTTTCTATGCTTACTCTATCTTCCTCCTCAATACTGAACGCCACGAGATAGATGAAAAATTGCTGAAAGTTGTCTAAAACATTATTCAAAACAAAGCAAATATATGACATATATTTATACTGTAGGTATGCATAAATCTCACAACTGACACAAATCTCTTGTCGTATTATAGGCTGAGATTTTATTAGGCGAAAAGGATGCATTTGCCTTCATAAGACTATTACTATGGTATATATTAGTGGGTCCATGTAATACAGTACTTTAAAAATAAAAACGAGGATACTTCAGGTCACAACAACTTGTTTATGAATACATACACATCACTTTTCGAGGTGTAAACACGGTGTGTAAGAGATTCTATCGCCATCCACCTTACTGGTACCGGACCCTACAATATACAACAAAATTTAATAATGATTAATATAATCGAGTTTATTATACTCTGAACAATTGTTATAAAACTCAACCCATTTGATCTTTGATCTTTACTCTAGATATTACGATAGAAAGTTCATAATGCAGTTTATGTTTTGAACAAAATATGTAGTTAACAATTTACAGTGAATCAGCGGATGTTAACACATGTTTAGTCTTGATACTCACATCTCCCTTCTTATGGTATTCAGGATTTGTGTAGCAGTCTTTAGCCAGACCAAAATCACATATTTTGACAACATTATTTTGTGCCAATAGAACATTTCTGGCAGCTAGGTCCCTGTGGATGTACTAAAATAAAACCATCATTTGAATTCTAAATAAAATAACAAACAGAAAGCAAATTTATT
Organism: Limnoperna fortunei; assembly: GCA_944474755.1. Classification (NCBI taxonomy): domain Eukaryota; kingdom Metazoa; phylum Mollusca; class Bivalvia; order Mytilida; family Modiolidae; genus Limnoperna; species Limnoperna fortunei. The sequence goes on along the minus strand of OX104122.1, from coordinate 9,534,734 downwards.
TTAGCTATGCCATGACGGCTACATACATAATACTAGTAAATGACTATTTTATTTTTTCTTAAACTTTCTTGTAATGTTTATTAAATAATGCAGCACTTACTGTTACTGACATCCATCACAATGTTTCGCTTAAATATAATAGTGATAATGAAAATGTAAAATACATGTAATTTAAAAATAAGGTTAGCATCTTATTGTGTTTATTTGTTTGTTTTTCTTAAGGTTTGAAGCAAGTTTTGGTATTAGTTTTGGCTTTATCATTGCATATAAAGTTTTAATGTGAGAGAGAGCCAGATTATCCGGTTGTCTCCAAACTTTAGTAGGAAAATGAGTAATCTTTGTCAATTAAAGTCCTTCAAAGCCTGCTCGAAGTAAGGATTGTACACGCAACATCAGTGCAGACACGCTAGTGATCATTAGAAGATGACTAACTAACATGATATCTTGGACATTTAAAACCTATATTGTCAGGCCACTATATATTGCTAGTAAAATGTCGTCTTTGATGACGAAAATCTGTGCGACATTTATTAGCAATAGCAGTTTTATAGTAAGGACTGCGCAAGCTAAATATATATATATTACTTTTCATGCTTAATGGAATATTGAAACAAATAACAATGAATTAAAGAAATTTTGACACGCAAATAGTGCCTTCAACCCCAAAGTCTTTTTAGTCACGGTTTTGGCTCACCTCTTGTACTTTTGTAGAATATTATAGTATTCTTTTAAATTAATATTTTAACTGTATATTATTATTGTATTTGTTATATTATAGGATTAAACACTGTGTATCAATGTGTAAACTCTGCGACTCACTCACAAACTTTATAATTCTGTGAAGTAATCGTTGCGATTTTTAAAACAGCAAAAACAGTAACCGAATCCTATCTAGATCTTTAAACGTACCTAGGCCGGAAAGCGTAAGGATATGCAAAACATAGTACCAAATGAATCGCGGTTCTGTAGATATTAATAGGAAAAACACAAAATGAAACACTAAATTGTATATATATTATATTTTATTTGAAATCTCAGTCGATTTACTTGGAAATCATTGCGGCAGAGAAAAATTTGTCCCCTCTCCCTGGCGATACGCTAGGAGGACGCCATCTTGTTTACATTGGATACTGAAGTAGTCCGCTCAGAGGAAATATCGATATATAAATTATCTGAGATGACGCCATTTAAATGTTTTTATCAAATCAAAGCACTTAATATAAATAAATTACAACATGAATGAATTATTGTAATATATATGTTCTTTTTAAGAGGTAATTGTTACATATGCTGTACTAGAAATATATATATGAGTAAATATATGCTTTTGTTCCGCTAGTATAGGTAGTCTTAAAATTATTTCCGACGATATGTATTATTTCGTTCTGAGTCACGGCATCTTATCGAATACAATATATCCTTGTGACGACATTATATTATCTGACAATGTAAAGATGATATTGCACCGATACATTAATATAGAACAAACCTTTTTGGCAGCCAGGTATTCCATTCCTCTGGCAACTTGAAAAGCCCAGCATATAAGATTTTTAGTGGTAAGTTGTGGACCAATGGTATCATCAAATTCTACTTGAGCTATATTTACAAAGTCCGATTGACTTGTTGCAGATTCTGTTGCAGTTTCATGCTTTTGTTTGTCAACTGAGTCAAAATAATCTTCTGATGTGTCTTTGAAAGTTTCTTTGTATTTTATGAGGTAGTGACGAAGGTTTCCAAAATGGCAGTATTCCACAATTACCATGAGTTCACCTAAAAATGAAAAAAATAATTTCTCTTCTGATGGAATTGTTGGAATAATGTTCTTTCTATAAAATGCGTATAAATTTTTTTAGGGGAATCTTATGGAACTGAAGCATATACTTTACTTAGTCTATTAAAAATGTCTTATGTATACACAGAATTCTAGGTTAATATTTCTTCATAACAAACAAGAAAACGCCTACGACATTTGCTTGAATAAAAAAGACATGCAATTATTTGTGGACTTATTTGTTTTAAGTTCCAAACAATTACTATATGTTTCACAATTTTGAGAGGAAGAATATGACTATGTATGTGGATTTAACAAAAATTCTAAAGAACTTTTGGACAATTGAAAATTTAGATCGATATCTAAAATTTCTTTTGGTAGAACCTTTGATTTTTCAACTCTTTATACAACCTTGCTTCACGATAAACTAAAATCCCGTCACAACAATGCGCTTTTTACTACAAACACACATTATGCTACAACAAGTCACAGGTTTATAATATACTAGATTTTCTGAAAAAAAAACATTTTTGTAACTTTTTGAGGATGTGTTTTACAGTTTTTAGTTAAGAACCCTCAATAGTGGCTTCCGTTAATATATCATTAAGAACTGGAAATGAAAAGAAACAACAGAAGCAGGTTCGTCCATATCATTTGTAGACTTAAACCTCGAATATGACACCAATTGTCATTTCAGCACATGTAAGTATCACAAACGAGTCGATTTAATTTCAAAATTATAAAGTTTTCTCACTTATGGAACAATATTTCAATTTCTTCTGTGTCTTGCAGTGAGTATACTGATTTTTGCAAATGTCACCAATTTCTTCGGATAGACTTATAAACCAAAGCTACAAGAAAAAACGGCTTAACCACGCCATTAATAAGTTTTACTGAAAATACAATTTCCTTGTTGGAAAATGTTCGCTTGAAAATGTAGATAGTTCTCCCAATTTTTAAATTCAATTAATATATACACCAACTTCTGACTAGTGGTGTATAATACCCAACCATTTTCATCAACACACCAACTCACATAACTACACCAATAGAAGCAGGAGTGTGACATGCCATAAAACCCGGTTTAATCCAACATTTTGTTAAATGCATGTACACATAAGGACCAACATTGCCGCAATTACTATACTTTTGGCTTTTGTTTTTTGGAATTTAAATATTGGATTATATTTTTTAGTTCGGTATTTGGTTATCCCTTTCACGACGGAACATACATAACTATAGAATGTGCTTGCATTAATAATAAAACGTATAAACGTAAAATTTGGGATTATAAAAAAGGAGACTACAATCTTATGAAACAAAAAATAAGTGAAACTAATTGGGAAACTTTAATTACTAATGCGGATAATATTCATAATGCCTGTACAAACTTTACCGATACTTTTCTACATTTTGCTTCACAATGTATACCTACCAGGGAGATACTTATTAGATGTGATGATAAAGTTTGGTTTGATTCAAATTTGCGACGTGAAGTTCGTAAACGCGACAGATGTCGGAAAATGTTTCTTCGTTTTAAAACTCCAACTAGCGAAAGAAAGTTTAAACAACAACGAAATACTGTTAATAATTTAAAAAAGCAGGCAAAAAAAGATTCTTTGCCAGCATTAATGAAAATTTAGATGAATTAAAAGTAACTAATAGCAAATTATATTGGAAGACTATTAATATGTTAATTAAAAACGAACGACCTGTTCATGATATTCCTCCATTAAAAGATCCCAGTAATAATCTCAATTTATCGTACAACTCTGTTGAAAAATCAGAAATTTTAAATAGATACTTTTGTTCAATCTCCAACATAGATGTAGATAAAAAAGAATTGCCTGCATTCGAAAATAGGTGTTTGAATCCCATTTCAGAAATAGATATCAGTGAACAGGATGTCCTAGATATGCTGTCCACACTTTGTGTAAATAAAGCTGTGGGTCCAGATATAATAAGCAACAGAATGCTACTTGCTGTAAGCAACGAAATTTCTAAGCCATTATGTTTGCTTTTCAAAAAATCTTTAAAAGAGAATACTTTTCCCGACCAGTGGAAAATTGCTCATGTTACTCCCATATTCAAATCAGGTGACAAGTCATTGCCATCAAATTATAGACCCATCTCCTTGTTATCTTGTGTCGGTAAACTTTTAGAAAAAATAGTTTATAAAAATATGTTTAATCATTTACATAATAACAAACTGATATACAAGTTTCAGTCTGGCTTCCTTCCTGGTTACTCAACAACACATCAATTAATTGAATTGTATAACCAAATACTATTAGCACTGAATGATAAACAAGTTACTAGTGTCACCTTTGCTGATATTAGTAAAGCTTTTGATACGGTTTGGATTAAAGCACTTATTTTCAAATTAGAAAAATATGGTATTACAGGTAATTTACTATGCTGGCTAAAAAGTTATCTTTCTAGACGTACTCAGAAAGTAGTATTAAAAGATTCTATATCAAATGTTGGTATATTGAAAGCCGGTGTGCCTCAAGGGTCAGTACTGGGACCTCTTTTATTTTTGATTTTTATAAATGATATTGCAGATGAAATGGTTGGACTTGGAAGACTTTTTGCTGATGACACCTCTATTGGTCATATTGCAACTGACCATCAAAGCCTTAATGTTATGATTAATAAAGATCTCGAGTATCTAGATCAATGGTCAAAAAAATGGTCAGTCAAGTTTAACCCTAACAAAACTGATATTATGCTTTTTAATACGAGAAATGCACAGTTAAATTTGTCTATTGACTTTGGAACAACGTCTTTAGCCCCTGTTGCCACACATAAACATTTAGGTGTTACTTTTAGTAGTGATTGCAAATGGACTAAACATATCGATAATCTGGTACAGAAAGCATCTAAACAGCTAACCGTCTTACGAAAACTAAAATTTAAACTAAAAAGGGAATATCTTGAAAAAATATATTTCACTTTTATAAGACCGATCTTAGAATATGCATCTGAAGTTTGGGACAACTGTGGGCAGGTTAATTCAGAAAGGCTAGAAAGAATTCAAACTGAGGCTGCACGTATAATAACAGGTTTACCATGCTACGCTAGTATTACATCTATTAATAATGAAACGGGATGGGAAAAATTAAGTGTAAGAAGGGAATTTAAAAAAATATTGCTTTTTTATAAAATTGTTCATAACCAGGCTCCTGATTATCTATATGATTTAGTACCACCTGCTACATTTGAAACAAGTAATTACAATCTGCGAAGTAAATTGAATATTAGTATACCATTTACTCGCTTATCAATTTATAACGAGTCTTTTTTTCCATCGTCGATTAAATTATGGAACGCCTTGGACTTAAAAATCAGAGAACTTCCTACGTTTACTTCCTTTAAATCAAAATTACAACATTTATATTTCAGATGCAAAAAACCTCCAATGTATTTTGCTTACGGTGATAGATTGTATAATGTATTACATGCGAGATTGCGCAATAACTGCAGTGCACTTAATGCTGACTTAAATAAAGCAAATTTAGTACCAAATGCAGAATGTATGTGTGGTTTCTATAATGAGAATGCTGAACACTATTTACTACATTGTCATAGATTTCATACTCAGAGAACTCGTATGTATAATGAAATAAAAAGGATAACTATGGAAGTTGCTCCGATTAATGTTAAACTGTTATTATACGGAAGTGAAGCTACAACTATTGATAAAAACTGTGCAATATTTTTATCAGTTCAGAAATTTATTAAAGATACTGAACGGTTCACTTTTCGACAACAACCGTAATGTCTAAAAGTAAATGTCAAAAATAAGTCGTATATATTTTAAAGAAATAGTGTTTGGTTGTGCAACGCTTCGTATGATCATTGATGATGAGTCACGACTCAATGGATTTCAAATAAATAACTACTAAATAATAAAGTAAATATACGTACAGTATAGGTCAGAAAAAATATATATAATAATCCTTTTGTTATATTGATAATTAACACAGAAATATTCATGTCAATACTTTACGGCGTGTTCGTAAAACATCATATACAAGGGTCTGTTCGATTCGTTCTTTTCTTTCACACGAAATCCATTGAATCATCTCTTTTGTATTTTCTTGTTTTATTATTCTATTTGTAATAATATTATTATCTTTTCAAAATACACGTCTTCATATACAAAATATATATTGTTGTAATTCTATAATGTATGATGTCAATCATTGTGTGTATATATGTATGTTTCTGGAAAAGACAGTACTAAGTTGTGAAACTTGTGTCTGATCCAATTGTTTTTCAACAATAAAATATGTTTAAAGTATCCCTTTCATTTATAAAATACCGACTGCAAGGAATATAAGATTAATGAAAATTAGCTGCAGTTTAATTCTGAAAATAATGACATAAAATGACTTTTGGCATATATAGCCGCCTTTTCAAATTAAATGTCATCAAAGACCCCAAGATTAATGCATTTTACTACGCCAGACGCGCGTTTCGTCTAATCAAGACTCATCAGTGGCGCTCAAATCCAAACAATATTTAAATTCCAAATGATTAAGATGTTGTAGAGCTTTTATCACACAAATTCCAAAACGTTATAATAAAACGTTTGAAAGTCCAATTAAATCCCAAAACTTTCAAAAAATAACTCCAAAAACTACAACTGTTTAATGATTGAAAGTTACAAAGATAAAATTAAATGCGCTACACACACAAATTAAACCGCCATTTGTTCTGGGAACAAATGAGAAGGTCTTTCCCACTGTTCCTCTAAAGTCAGAAAATTTGGGTGATGCTATGGGATTTTGGGATTTTGTGTCTTGCTATAGTACAAAATGTCACTTCCAGTCCTAAAAATGAGTTATTGGAGTAAAGAAAGTGGTCCCGAGCCAAAAAATATATGGTTGTTAAGGTACTTTCATTCCGTTGCTAGGGACAAAAAGCCACTTCCGATCATGAAATGACATATTTCAGTAAAGTACACCATTCTGATTCTAAAAATATATGGTTGCTAAGGACATTTTAATACGGTCATCTTGTTGCTATGGTATGACCTTGACCTATATGACCTTCGACCTTGGCTCAAATTGAAGCTCTTTTCCTACTGATCATGTTAAACCTATATGTAACCAAAAAACCGATTAACCGAAACGCGTCAAGGGCTGTAACTCGAAAACGGTTCATCGCACAGCTTCTGGCCAATGTAGCAAATGAAGGTCTCAAAAAGAGGAGTATTTCCATTAATTGTCTACTTCTATCTTTTATGGTTTATGAGACATAGTGCTAACAAGACCAATGGTGACCTTTGACCTTGACTTTTGACCTCTGACCTTGACATTTTTTAATGTAATATATGTCACTTAGGATCAATGGTGGTGGTCCCAAGTCTCTAGGACTTACGGTTTTCGAGACAAACATTTTTACGAGTTGCGACACTTTTCGGGTCAAAAACGCGTAAACAGGAAGTTGATTGGAAGAAAACAATTTGCATGGTAAATCATCGCCATAGGGCAGCCTACATTTTGTACACTTCAGATTTTGAGAATCAGTTACGTTTTCGGAGTTTATCTGCTAACAAGGGTTTTCGTCTTCGGGCAGATAACTCTGTTACTAAAATTAGATCGGACTAAAAGCATGAGCCATGTCATCTCCGGTTATGACCGATTATTGGTACCAAGTATCGAAATGATATGCCGAGACACTTTTTGGCGAACCTCCGCGGAAGAAGAAAAATAATGATAATAATAATCATAAGAAATACAAGAAGGTCTTTCCACTGTAGTGGGAAAGACCGTAATAAGAAAGACAAGAAGGTCTTTCCACTGTAGTGAGAAAGACCTTAATTACTAAAAATAAGCGATATATGGATGAAAAGCTTAAATATTTAGAGTGTAAAATGCAAAAGTATACAGATATTTTAAGATGATGTTGCATCTGTGTCATGCTGACAGGAGATTTAAATCTAAAGTATGCACTACAAACCAGGGAGGATAAATTAATAAATGATATAACTGAAGATTGTTACTGAATGCTTACCATATCTTATTTCCTTGGTAACAGCTCCCAATAAATTGACTATATTAAGATGCTGCCCGAGATGAATCAATATTTTCAGTTCTGACAGTAAAGCCATGATTTGTCCTTTGTCTGTGCAATCTGCATGGGAAACAACATTGTTTGCACATCGTAACTATATTAACTGTATTAACATATACACAATCCTTCAACTTTGATGAATGAGATTTAGACTCCACTTTCAGCAATCTTGATCAGCCATTCATGACATCCAGCTGTTTATTGGCAGAGGAGAAAGTCGTTCTTACATCAGTACAAAGTACAATACAGTAAAAGCAACATAAGATAGAAGTAAACGTTCTCATTTGTTCCGTGTAATCTTACCTAATCACCTATCAAATAAAATGTCATAAGATACCACGTTTACAAAATTTACTTCGGCAGACGCGGGTTCCATCTGGTGTTAAACAGGTCTCAGTCACATACAATTACAAGAGTCTCCCTGGCAGAGTCGACTAGGTAAGACAAACAGAAGATTACGAGCACGACGTCAGATGTGCATGTACTTGACTGCAGCCTTAATTGAAAAATGCAAACAACCTGCTATTGTAACATTAATCAGAGAAATGCTGCTTTCTCTTTAAATAGACACGATTAATTCAGTATAAATATATCAAACATTGCACCATTACATAGCTTTAATCAACGGAATGTAGACACATTTTTGACACATTTTCCATCGTTAGAGATCGGAATACAATTCTACCATTTAATGAAATTATGGATAAATATTACCTTTTACCATTTTTACTGCAACAACAGAAACATCCTCGAAGTCTTGAATTCCGATTGCCACAGCCTTGATAACTCGTCCAAAGGCCCCTTCACCAAGTATCATTCCTGAACAAATATGATCATGTATTGTCAATTAATAGGTAAAAATCACAGCAATCCTTATTTTTAAACACTTTCGATGCGATAACATTTTTGTTTTGTTTTATTTAAGGGATTTCCCATTTTGACGTGAATCACCTTATTGCTTTAATTCTGAGTTTTCTCCTACGCCACTTTTAAAATCTACATGTCGATATAGTACATGATCATACACGTTGATGTGAATGGAGTCTATTTGGAATCGACTTTGATCAATACAAATAATTTAAGTCATTCCTGAGAACCGAAAACTTATTATAAAAAATATGTGACCAGAATTACGGAGTGACTTAAATTCTTATAAGTGCTTTCCTTTGTACATCGACAAAAATAGGAAAAGTGACCGGTTGAAAATATTAATGCATCAAGCCGTTATTTTACTCAGTTTTGAAGGAAAAGATATGGGTCCTTCATAAAAAGCAGTTAATGCCATTCGTACTGGGTCAAATCTCCCAAACATGCATGTGGTCTTCGCTATTGACATTTTTTATAAACATGCTAAAGGTCACATTCAGAGGTTACCTTCATAACACGATTTTTACATATTTTGATTAAGTTTTGATATAATAACAATAATCTGAGATAGACCCTGTATTTATTTGGAAACAATTATTATTATTAAAGAATTTGGAAATGAGGAGTGAGGAAAACATGATAAAACGAAAAATTATTCAGAAGTTGACATTATTTGAAAATTATTATGTTTGCTGTTTATGACCGTCATGTATCGTTCAGAGATTAGCTACAGCTATCGAACATATTAATAAAGGATCTTGTATTGTTACAAGTGGATTATTAGTTCTCTAATTTTGACGTAATATTTCAACCGCTTGACCGGTGTGGAAAATATAGTTCTCGTCACTAGTGAATTTGTTGTTCTCAGCAGTTGATTGGTTTAAAATAATAACGTCATAATGAGAACTCATGACGTCATAAACAAAACACCTTCCATTTACCGCGTATTCAAGTCATGAACGTAAAATTGGGGTTGGGAGAATTTGTACTTAATTTTGCAAATTTGCTACTTTTTAAAATTAGAGAAACAGAATCTTACATTGGTACTCTTGGATTATCGGATTTCTCCAATCTCGATAGTTAAATTATGGAAATTTAAGTCCTCGCCAAGGCTCGGACTTAAAAATCCATAATTTAACTATCTCGATTGGAGAAATCCGATAATCCACTCGTACCAATGTAAGATCCTATATATATCTTCAATTGAGATAATTTTATGATGGAATTGCAAGCCCGAGATTTGGAAATTTAAGTATTGAGTACTAATGTAATTTTCTGTTTCATTAATTTTAAAATGTAGTAGAATATAAAATAGTAAATTAACTGGCAACAACTATTAAAAATACATCATCGTTTTAGGCGGTGAATGAAAGTTGTTTAGTTTATGACCTAATTATTTGTAACCAATCAACAGATGAGAACCACATATTCACTAGTTACAACACATGTTTTCTGCATTGGTAAAACGTTTTGAATATTACGTTAACATTAGAAATTCATAGATTGCTTACGTTGTTTTAAGAGATTTACTTTGTCGTCAATGTCACATCTAAGGGCGCCAGCCACAGCATGGCATAGAGAGAAGAAAATGCATTGTGCTATACAAATAATATATTTATTGCATTTATGTAAATTTTGGAGTCAAATCAACCAATTTATCCTGCCTCAAACAAAACTATCGGCAATCGCCTAATTAGAAGATGAAACCAAGGATGTTAAGCAAACAGTATTATGTTGATCTGTTTGGTTTTTAAACACACCGTTGGCACTGCAATGAGTACCAACTGTGCTACCCGTCTTGATGACTTGTTCCTCTATAGGTATGAGTCTTTTTAAAATCAAGGACAGAGGGTTAGCCCTCCTCTTCAATTTCACGTTTCGCTTTATAGATTACGTGTTTTCATTGAATAATCCAAAATATGGTGACTATGTTGACCGTATCTACCTCATTGAATCTGAAATTATGGATAGCACAGAGGCAGCGAGGTCTGACTCATACCTTGACCTACATCTAGAAATCGGAAATGAAGGTCAATTGAGAACACAAATTTAAGACCAATGGGACGATGTTAATTTTCATATTGTGTTGAATTGTTACCTACTTATCCAATATCAACACATTAACAACATTTTTACACAGAAATTTTATTTACTTCTTTTTTATTTAAATAAACATAATTTGCGCCTTTGATGGCAATCATGGTGAGAATCAAGCAAGTAAATAAACAATATTTTGGTCTCATACATTTAACAGTGGTTAACATTTAAATCTCTGATCACAACATACCTTGTCTGAGCCTCTTTTTAGGAAACTCCCACTTAGGATCATAGGGAAGACAGGTTGTTTGTTCATCAATTGGTAGTTTAGGATTGTAATCTCCACTGTGATGCTTCAAAAATCTCTCCAATTCTTTATGCTAAACCGAACATTAAACATTTGATAAGTACATATTAGTTATGCAAAATTATTGTTTTTAACTACATTGTTGAAACCTTTTAATAGATTCTGAATTATTATTTTGAACAACTAAGAAGAAAAACGGAACCATGTTCCCCTTTATAGAATTCAGTTAAAACGTGAACTTTTAAACTATATTACATATAATTTAAAAATGCATTTAGCAAAATTTAGCAAAACTAAGAAGAACACATCTTCACCAGCTAAAGTTAAATATAGCAATAATTCCATGATAAAGATTTTTAACTTTTTACAGTATTAATATATTTTTTCATCCTGCTCTTCTGATATAAAGATGCACAATTTAAAAAAAGAGAATTAAATTCATTGTCTTTATAATCTTACCAAAGTTGTTTTTTTTCTTTTGTAAATTATACACACAATGATCACTACCACAATAAGTATAACTGTTGATATGACAAATGAAGAAACAATGACATCAATATGTTGTCCCAATGGAGATTTGAGAGTTGGTTCTATAAACAAAGTATTTCATTTCTACTACAATAGTGCGTAGTTAAAGTATACAGTATTTACAGTGTTTAATAATTAAATTGATATAAAACAATAAACATATGTAGAAAAATCAATGATGTACTGGATTAATATTCATGTTTAGACAACGTATTTCTCTACAGAGATCTTATCACCTAACAAAAGCAATTTATTGAGTCCATGTGAGCACCTGACTATCTTCGTTCACCTCAAAACAACGGAGGAGTCACTGTTTGAAATTCTTGAAATTAATCTCTTGGTTGATCGTGAACATTAACTGCAATTTACTCTAGCTTATTTGACAAAATGAATACATAATGTTTCCTGGGAAACGAAAAGAAAAGGGTTCCAGAGCGAAGAAGAATTCAAATATGTGTAGCAGCTAAAATGGGATGTATCTTCTTTCAAATTACAAAAGGGTCTATAATGATCATGGAACATGGTACTTTGTAAACTCGTCACCCAATAAATTGTATGTAGCTGGTTAGCAATATTCTAATCTGACAGCTAAGATGGCATGCTACATATGAGACACTGGACTGTTTTGTGTGTTGTTAATGCCAGGGAACATAAATACTACAAAAGAAACCTTACTTATATTTTATTACAGTGTTTGCCTCTGCTTTTATGTGGCCTATTGATTTTTCTTTTACCAAGACATTGATTATGTTGAACGAATGAAAGGAAGATATGAACATACCGACATTGATTGTCCAGTTGGCGTAAGCCACGCCTCCTCTGTTTTCGGCCTCACAGGTGTATACCCCAGAGTGTTCCTCGTATGTAACGTTAATGTTCAAACTGCCAATAAAATAAAAATAAATAAAAGGAAACCTGTAAATACCATGAAAACCCTAATTTAAAAAATCAAATCTTAAGTATTGTCTTATATGTACATAAACGTTGTACTACAATGCATTCTGAATATGAAACACTTCTCGCTGCTAGAAATTTAATTTATTTATACTGCAACATTAAAAAATGATCTTGGAAAGCAATGTTTAATATTATGTATTATATAAAATTCTACAGATGTTTCAATTTGTTCTTCATCTGCAATTCTTCTCATATCACCTGTCTGAAGGAAAACATACATTTATTATCTTACTTTTTTCAATTCTATTTAATGCCATTATGACGAATTTATTAAATTTGTTTTTCCGAAACTGGATCCTAATGTACATTGTCTGATCAAAATCTTTTTATAATTTCTGCATGATTTCGTAATAATGTCGATAAGGAATATATAATGAGGGATTAACCACCTGGACCCAGTTGTTCATCTAGTGCTTTAATTTAACCTAAGGTTAAATTGATTAATCTTTGGTTAAACAACAAAGGGTTAAATTCCAGCTGCTTATCTTTATATAACCACTTGGTTATGTAAACCATGGTTATATTATTTCACCAAGGGTTAAATTAAACTTAGGTTTCATATTTCTTATAAGCCTCAATTCCTTGCACATCCTTCTTTCAACAGAAGACGATTCCACCTCAGATTAAAAAGGGTGAAAAAAACCTAATTTTAGCAAGGAAGAAGAGCTAGCTATACAAAGCCAAATGGAGAAATATTGTGACATTCTAAACTCTAAGCAAACATCTACGCTAATAAAACAAAAAAACTCAAATATGCAAATAATAGCTAATAAGACGAAACAACTAAAGAAGTAATTAAGATAAATGAGTCAATACACAAAGGCAGCAAAAAAAGCCTTTTGAGAAAACAAAAGGAAGAGCAACAAGAGTGATGGTGGCCCTAGTCCAAAGGAAATAAGCCGAGCCCTCCAAAACGTGATGGAAATGTAAAAGAGAGATCCTCTTTTAAGGAAGTTGAAACTTTAATGGCTGTTGCGAGTATATTTAATACAATTGCAAAGTTATTTCCATATTTATACCTACGTATCCGGCATATTATCTTACTAATGAAACTAAACAAAAACTCATTGTCTGTTTGTTTATATTCCTACAAAATGCGACCTTCGCCTTTCTTCCGTGTTCCGACGTGACTTAATAATGACATTTATAGTACCACTTAACTCTTTGACAGGCTAACAGACTACATTAAAAGGATAGGAACGTTATTATATTTAATGCAAAATAATTGGAAAAGTTATTGTTTAAGATTTGTTTAATTTTATTTTATATTTGTATTTTGGGATTAGAGCTTGTCACTTATGAAACATCAATTTTATGTCAAATCCACCGTGCAACAGCAGTGTTATGTTCAATATGTTATGTTCTAATTCAGCGTCAATGTTTTGTTCTCATGCAAAAGTAGTGTTATATTCAATATGCTTGGTTCTAATTCCGCATGTAAGAATGTAGGAAGGACAGCTAAAAAATCAACATCATGGCAAGTTTGCTTTATTCTGTTTATTTTAAAGACATTTTAAAATGAAGAATTTAGCGATTCAAAAGTTATAACCATTTTAAGTGGCTAAAAATTGAGCATTTTCTGATTTTTGCCTCGAGTGCCAAATTTTGTCAATATTTGGAGTCAAATTATTTTGTTGCTTTGCAAAGAAAATATTGTTTGTTTTATTTCTTTATGTCGTACTCTACTTTTGCTTTCAAATGAGGGTTAAATTGTGCATGAATCCTATTTCAGAAAAAAATATGAACGGTTCAAAGCTGTTAAAAATGACTTTGGACTTTTTTATTGGTGTGTCAGCCACCCCATGTCTGGACTAGCATGTTCTTTAAAAAAATCTATGTAATTGTTTAACCAGAAAGACTGAATATTTTAATACTTGTTAACATAAGTCCGTTTTATAGGAAATTTTATTTATAATTGAATTAAATTGAATGTTTTTAAATGTTCATTATTTAATCCTTCAAATTGATATCAGAATTTTTCTGAAAAAATTAGCATTTTTCCTTATAAAATAACAAAAAAATGCATACATTTTTTTAATGATTGATTTTTAATGACAAACTATTTTTAACAATTCTACTTGTAATTTTGTGAATAAAAAATTTGTCTAGGGAGATATTTTAATTTATGTATATATAAATATTTAATAATCCAAGAGGCACCAATAGGGAAAAAGGTGACAGGTAAGGCTATTTCTCATACCATGCTCATGAAACTGCTGTTAAATTGGTTTTTAAGTTTTAATTGTGTGCATACACACATTTTCTTCTTTCTTAGACTGTAAAATAATTTCTAATAGATTAATGCAAAATGGTTTTTTTTCAGTAGTTTTTCAAAACTCATGAAAAATCCTAAAAATTCCACTATTTTACATGTATACGAATAATTGAAGGTGGTATGAACAAGCGTATGGTAGCACTATTATCACATTGCTGTAAACTATCAAAGATACATGAAATACTTTATTAAATCATTACAATGGAAGTGACTGTGACCAATTATTTAAAGTATTAAAAAACTCAATTATTGGCCTGTTATCCTTCGGAAAAATCTATTGCAGAAAAAAACACCAGTTCAAATAAAAAAATGAACAATTTTGAAATAAAATAAAAATAAAAAAGATTTGTTCCCCAATATTTCAAATAACTGCTAAAATGCCTTTAAAAATGTATTTTGTGCCTAGTTTTTAAATTCAAAAAAATTCATGAATTTAGAAAGTTGGGTAATGTATACTAATAAAAAGTACATATGAATGGTATCATTTTGATACCTATATGTACCCTTTAAAGAAAATGTAAACTATTTATGTAATTATGTAATTATGACAATAAAAATAGCTGTATTTCAGTATATTAGCAATTTAGATTTTTTGAAGTCTACTTATTTCCCTTTATTCGTCAAAACGACAAAATTACAAACAATAGATCATTATAGTCAAAGTCTCTGATCAGATTGCTGCTATAAAGACCACGGAAAGACTTCATCAGTTAATGCAGAATGAAGCCAGTTGCTAGCAATATGTATATTTACTGTAAACCGGATATCAGTCTTACACCTTGAAGATTTAAGTGGAGAAGCTGCCATTGAATTTTCGGAAGTATGGACTTGCATACGCTTGTTTCTTTTGTTTTTTAAATGATAGGCTATCAACAAGCTTATGTATGTACCGTTAAATTATATGACACAAACAAAATTTGAAGTGTAATAGTCTACTAACAGTAGATTATTTTAAAAAGAGTTAACAAAATAATAAGTTGTTATTAAAATTATTAATAGAAAAATGACAATAGTTATTATTTGTATGTAAATAGTAAGTTATAGATACACGAAAACTAATACAATTAAATATCAATATTATTATTCCTTAAAATGTATGTTACCATAAGTTCTTTTAAAATCTGCATTTTACACATATTAATTTTTATTAATGTATTTATTAATGTTGAAACTGAATTGATAATAGGTATTAATTCATATATTTTGGACAATATCAACTAATAATTGTTTGTTAGCATTCAATAAAAGTTTTTATTTTGTTTAATTGTATATTAATTCTAATTTAAAGATTTGGGTAATTCTACTTTTGTACATCCTCCAAATAAATCTTTAAAAAGATAACAAAATGGGGAAATATTCATTTTCATTTCAAACTAATATTCAATGTGAACATGAAAATAAAGAAAACACGCGAGAACGACCAAAAGACTCAATTAAAGTGAATCAATAGTACAAGAGTAATTCCGAATGAATAAAATTGCGTCATACAAATTTCTGATTGGTTTAATTTGTTGTCTTGTTGGGAGATTTTAACTACTTAATATTCATGACTGTTATTTTATATCATTTGTTAATAGAATGAATAAATCCCGTAAGAACATAAATGATGCAAAATATTCATATATTATTTGTGTATAAAATGTTCTGGTATTTGTATAGATATTTTCTACTTTCGGGGTCAACCAACTTGACCTGCGGAAACACGATTACGTTGTAGCTACTTTTAGAGGTTAATCTTCAACTTACCGGTTGTGATTGGCCTCCGTGGCCGAGGTCCATCGTTGTAAGTCAATTTGTTCGTCAGTTCGTGAAGGAAAACTTCAATAAAACTAAATTTTGCGAGGAGTACGTTTTTCAGCGTCTTGTATCAACCGCGAGTTAATCCATTGACACTATGAAGACACATCTCTAGCTGAAGATTACAGTTATTAATATCCGTTCGTTCTGCTATTGCGGATTTTCTATTTAACCAGCACATTCAAATTAAAAAAAATCAAGAAATAATGCAAATTTTAAACCATCGATGGACAAAATCGGCCGTATAATAGCTAACGGATTTAGTTGTGAAAACGGGTCATTCATTGACGTACAAATCATCATGGCGGTTGATTTTTTGGCAACGACTCCACTTCGGACGTTCGGTAAATATGCTTGGACATGAATGTATTGAAAAAAGTCAGATTTCTAAGTGCTCATCTTTCAGAAGATATATTTTTTATAACAAGACTCCGATTTTTCGTAGGTTTTCTACTAATACGAAAAAGTGCTAAAACACGCTTTTTCTCGTTTTTCATAATATAAATAACGCTATCGAGGCCAGTCTTCGACCACCCTAATAAAGTCTAATTGGTACCAAAATCAGTGATGTGTCAAATCTGATTATTTATTGGTTCTAATGCAGCATCAATGCTATATCCAATGTGATTGGTTTTATTAGTGTTATGTCCAATGTAATTTATTCTTAAACCACACCATTGTTACATATGTATGTCCAATTCAATTGATTCTAATGGAGCAACAAAAAGTCTATCTAATTTCGTTCTAGTGCCAACATCAATGTCCAGTATGGTATGTTTTAAATCATCATGAAAGTGGTGGATAGATATACATTTGTGTCAAAAATAACATGCAAATGCTAGTCGTTTGACGAGTTTATTAAAAACCAGTGCTTTGCCACACTTTACTGGTTCTGGTGGCATCATCAGTGGTATATATAATTTGATTATATCTAATCCAACATTAACGGTTTGTAGAATATGGCTGAAAAATCAAGAAACACTGTCAGCAAGAATTTTATTGGACCATGCATTTACAACTGTCTGGACATTAAAAGCACTCACTACACGACATTGGTAATTATTAAAATACAAACAGTTATTTTCTAATCAGGTGTGCTTGACCTCAACCATTATTAGTATTTTAGATTAATATCTAAACACATTCTAAAGATCCGGTTGATTTTGCTTTTTCCACTTGTCCACTGCGGACAGTCTACAATGTAAACAGCGGGCAGCCTGCAATGTCCATAGCGGAAGCTTACAATGTCCACAACGGACAGCCTACAATTGTTCACAACGGAAGGTCTGAAATGTCAACAGCGGGCAGCCTACAATGTCAACAGAGGGCAGACTACAATGTGTACATCGAGCAGCCTACAAAGTCAACAGCGGCAGGATTCAATGTCCACAAGGGGCAGCCTAAAATGTCTACACCTGGCAGCCTACAATGTCCACAGCGAGCAGCTCACATTATTCAGAGCGGGCAGCCGACATTATCCAAAGCGGGTAGCCTGCAATGTCCACAAATGGCATCCTACAATGTCCACAGAGGGCATCCTACAATGTCCACAGAGGACAGCCTACAATGACCACAACGGGCAACATACAATGTCCACTGTATTTTAGTCTATTTGTTTGTTAAAGAAGTGCACGGTGGACACAATAGAAAAGCTCGGAGGTATATCAGGTTGCACTGAATTTTATAGAGGTCAAAACATGTAAATTCCATCCAAGCTGTAGTATCCCTGGGATAGATAAATCAGTCACCTATGAATCATTCCCTTTTCCTTATAAATTGAATAAACGTGTTTTCATGATTTTTACATTATATATATATATATATATATATATATATATATATATATATATATATATATATATATATATATATATATATATATATATATATATATATATATATATATATATATATATATATATATATATATATATATATATATGTGTGTGTAACCTTCAACTGTCGATCTGCTTATGGCAGCCAGTCACGTGACATGTTAAATCCAAAAACAAATTAGCTCTTTACCGTATAGGTCATGATAATCGTATATTTAGTGTGCAAGTGAAATAGCGTAATATGCGCACAATAATAAAACTAGGTTTACAAATACACAATTGGGTATTTAAGAATATAATTGCTGAATAAGAAATATCCTAATTGTAAGTAAATAACTTATGATGTACATACAGTAAACATTATTGGCAATTTTCTAGATTGTTACTTTTATATTAGTACAAAAAATAAATTAATTAATTAATTTAATGTACCAATCAATCATTACAATGCACGCACAGAAATATATCTCCCCTCCTCACTTTCCTTACACTGCAACAATATATCAAATGCGCCCAATGCTCACATGTATCACATTTTGCCCACTTTGTAATAATGAGGCTCGTACTGTTCCAAGCTTACTCTAGCATACACAATTTACACACATAACATTTCTCTTCCTCCCTTATTTCTAACTCACTTTCACCATCAATATCAGAATATTTACTTGCATAAAATTTAGAAACACACCACTATGACCTGGCTATTGAGAGTCTTGCATCACATTAGAATTCTTTCTCATTACTTTACGTTTTCCACTATTATCAGTATTCATGCTCTTCCTCTTCCTTCCTTTCCTCACATGTCTACCACTGCCTTTCTCATAAGAAATTTTCTCAGTACAGCCTTTCATATTACTCTCAGCACAATCCTTCTTTCTAGAGTACATGCTTACATGATTCTTCACTTTCGCCAACACCTCTTTTTCTGTCACAGTCAAGCCACTCACAATACTACTCAAAACATTTTTCTTCTTAGTCTGTCGTACTCTTTTTACCCGCTTGTTAGCTTTAACTCTGCATTGAAAAAAGTATATTTTCTCCCTCTCCTCTGCACTGTCTTTAACTGTCACACTATCTCTACCAGCTCTCTCCCTCTTGGCTTTCGAGTTTCACTCACAACACTCTCACTGCGCCCATGCACATCTCCACTCCCAACTCCTACGACTTTACTCACATCTATTTCACTTCCAACCTGCACTACTACACCCTCATCTCCTACAACTTTAACCACTCTTTCATAACAGATAGTAAAAGCTTCCAATGGTTTAGTAGGCAAGTCTGTTATTATGTCTTTGTTCAATGGGTATATACCACACTTTTGAAAAGAACTGTGAATAATTGTGTTGGTAAGTGCGCTACTGTAAGCTTTACATGCCAAACTGCAGACATCAAAATTGGTAATTGAAGATGATTTGGTTCGAATGACTTTGTGACCTAGGCCCAACGCATCCAACGTCTAGTGGTTGTAATATATGTGATGTGCGTGATGGCAGAACTTGTAGAATATTGTTGTGCTGTTTAGTCCATTCAAGAACACTCAGTTTCACACGAGACTTATGTCCATCATGAAGCAGGAAAACGTGCTGATTGGAAGGTATGTATTTAACATAATGGTTTGCTAGAAAATCCAGAAAAAGCAGAGTTTGTCCAGCCTGTCTCTGATACTCTCCCAACAGTTCCCAGAGTCACCATTCATCCTCTTTCCAGTAAAAATGAAAAAGGGAGGAAAAACATTTCCAATGGCACTAACACAACCTACATGTATTACCGTAACTGTCTCACTTTAACCAGATGTAGCCTCCTTGGGTGCTGTTTCTACTCCGCACACTACACGAGGTGGTGAGTGGTTCAGAGTGAGACTGTTCTCATCTGCGCTGTATATTAGGTGAAGCTTGTTTTGCAGGTCATATTTGTTTAAGGTCTTTTCAAGCTTTTCAAAATATTTCGCAATATTACTTGAATTAGCTGCCTTTGCTTTTGCCACCTCTAAAGCTCTTGGCTTGATTAGATGTAAATCTGCCATCGTTTCATGAATCCATAAAACCAGTTCAGTGTGAGGGGCTTGTCTTGTCTCATCCTTTTTCCCAGCATAATTACATAACCAATGGCAATATCAATCGTTTCTTGGAGGTTGTAACCATATCTCAGAGTTGCCATTTCCTTTAAATGGGATGCCATTCTGCTCTCTCTCCAAGGTGAAACACTCCGGATTAACATCACCACTAACTATGTCCCTTAATGGAATGGAAATCAATGCCTGGGCTGCTTTTTGAACAGAAATCTTCTCATCTAGTACAGCCACATACGCTTTGGTCATAACAGATGGATCTTAATTTCTGTACTTTGATCTGCCACTAGCAGTACATTGAGGATTGAGCTGAAAAAGACAAGAACAAAAATATATATAAATTAATAATATGTTTGGTTTTCAAAGGAAACTTTAATTTTGTGTTACTTGGGAGATGTTAATGCAAATTTGTAATCTGAAAATCAGCAATAATGTCATCATCATAGATACATTTATGCCAAAGTCTATTGTGAAAATGTTTTTTATGTACAATTCTGGGAATAATTAATACTGACACAGCCCTTTCTCTAAATTTGTACAGGGCAATAAACATGCAACTGTCAAGATACAATTTTCAGTTGTCTTTGGACTAAATTTTTTACAGAATGTCTTCTGCAATTGTTATCATATGGTTTTTTTGCTATTTATAACTAAATGTCCCAAAAAAACGATAACAGTGTGTAAGGTGCTTGCTATTTTGAATAATTTGCTTGGACTGACATGATCTTTATTTCGACGTTGACCCAGAATGGAGCGCAAACACTTCCCACAATGCGACTATCAAGGAATTTCCTTGGGGAAACCTATGTTTAGGACATTTTAAGTTGGACAAAAAGGATTAAGCAAATTGGGGCTTTTAATTATTGATTCAATTATTTATTTTAGACTTACCTTTATAAATCTCATTTTTCTTCAAAAAATCACTGAAGCAAGACTCGACTATTGTTGTGCGCTAGGAAACATAAAGTGACGTCATCAAACTATTTACGTCCTGTGATAAGTTCGATCAAAATGGCCGACCGATTTAATGAGATGACCGATTTATGGAGACTATAGGATATATATTATAAATGCAGTCAAGTTCTCAAATACAATATAACAAATTTATATTCATGATTTTCCCCTGAAACTTGGAAAAATTTTAGAATAGATATAACATTTATGATAAAATTAATATTACTCTTCAATTCCATAAATTACAAAATGTTATAGAAGACATGCTTATATTAGCATATCAATAAAAACTGGACGCCATGACATAGTGAAACATTGCTGAAGTGGCGTTAAATGACATTCAAACAAGCAAACAATATATTAATGGTTTAAACACAAGATGTATTTAAATACGAGTTCGGTAAAGCCAAAAAATGAAAATAAAATGTCAACAAAGGAGATCATTTTTCTAAATTTTGTAAATCAATAATTATCGTATATTTCTATTAACTTGTTTCTAATATCTATTATTAGGTTTGAAATTATAGTGTACACAGCCCCGCAAACCCAATTAGAATAATCATTACTGTAATGAAAAAAAATTAATGGCAAGTTCGAAGAAATTTCGTTAAGAAATTACTTTCCGTGTATATGACATGAACCCCTGTCACACTTTAATCTACTTTTACTTTGTTCAGACAAAAAATGGACAATAATAAATATATTTATCTTGCAAACTTCGGCAAGGTTTAAGCCGGTATTGTAGCTTCCGCCCACAAACTGAAAACTATTGTATTGTTACAAAACTAGCAATAATCTAAGATTGGTGTAGCATGAAAACCAGTATCTAACTTAGCAATACATACCTCCTGCTGTTTTGAGTAAAGTATATCCCCAATTCATTGTCCTTTTCTATTAACTTGCTATCTTTAAACCATCGAAATGTCGGCATCGGAAAACCAATCATTTCACAGTCGCCGACTTTGTAATATTGACCAACGTCAATCCTGACTGCAGCATCTTGTTTGCGAGATTCTGATCTCCAGTGCGGCTTCACAATTGCTGTTTTAAAAAAGACAATAAATAGATTCATAACCGACTAACTTTGTATGTATCCTTGAGGCAGCTTGTTAATGTGGAGAATCTGAACTCAAGTAAGGCTTTACAATTGCAGTCTTTAAAATATTCATAACACTCGATCCTCCCTTGTGTAAATCCTATGTGTGACATTTGATACTTGTGATATCTTGACCAAGAGTTGGACATTTTAATTTTCCATTGAATTAAATGAAAACAAAGAGCAATATATACCACCCACACAACTAAGAACGCAAAATATAAGAATAAACACCGCCACATCGACTTTTGTATATCTATATTTTACTTTTAATAAAACCTGAAAAATTAGGGCATAATTTATCCTTTATTATTTTATAATCAAATTCATATTATAACAGTTACTATTGTCAGTTAAAAGCTTGTCTTAATTGTAACCAACCCTTTCTTTTTATATTCATGTGTCTTTACAACGAAATTATGTAACAGTTTTTTAAAGCATTATACTCCTGCAATATAAATATTGTCAATCTTTAAGACAATGTTTGTGACCTATTCTTACCTGTTACGTTAACTACTTTTGCCACTGGTTCGGTTATATTAATATCTTTCCTTCCTCCATGGCATATATAGTACCCAGTGTCGCTTAACTGAATTGATTTGATCTCATACTTTACAGTCAAAGAAAATTCCGTCCTGAAGCAAAACGATGATTAATGTTTATAATGTATACGCGAACTCCAGTTGTTTAGATTTTACACTGTATATTTATTTAAAAAAACGCAGAATATTTCGTTCTGCTAGAAAAACCTTTTTAATCGATATATTTTGAACACAGGGACTACATGCTGTACTGTATAGAACAAATTTTGATATGAATCAATTAAAATGATGTATTGTGATGATTAATGTTGGAAAGATACAAATTTCGTGTATTTCATGGTAGCAGGCAAACCAAGAATTTTAACGAAATACAATTGTCCTGTTGTTTTGATAGGCGAACATGATAAAACAATAAAATTGGGTTTCCTTGAATAAGCTAACGTTTGCTTATTTACGATAACTGCCATTAACTAACTTAAATTAATCCACATTACTACAAACCATTTGACTCTAGCTATCACAAAGTATGATTTTTGTTATGACAAATTTATCCTCCGCCAATTAGTTTGGGAGTTAACTTTTACAGAACAATTTTTCAGATTACACATCAATACCTGTCACATGTTTTACCATCCTCAGCCATGGGCATCATCATGGACCCATTGACTTTGTAAGAAATGTAAACTGTGTTGTATTCCCATAAGCTGGCGTAGCAAATCATCGTTACAAAATCTCCCTCTATAGGACAGGCATCACTAATAAATATATTAAGTCCATAGCCCATTTCTGTTAATGAAAAAAATGTTTTGAATCAAATGGGGGCCATTATTGCAAACACTACAAGTTTTATTTTTTAATTGACTAATTCTTTTATCGGATTTGTTCAATGATAATAAGCAATAAATGTCTGCTTAAATACAATTACAAGTTAAGCAATTTGAAAAGTTTTCCGTATTGAGGGCGACATTATAATTACCCCTTAAGTATTTTGTTCATATTTGGAATACTTCAATGTCATATTTTTGTAACAAAGACAAATTTTGCACACATGGATTTAATGTAAAATTGTGTATGTGAGTTAACATTATTTGCATTTTGTTTCACTTTTTTATTCATAACTTGTCAGTAATACAAAAATAGTACTCTTAATTAGTTATGTGAATTTAATGTTAACATTTTTAATTGATATAAAATTCACAAGAATCAATATTCACGTGAAATTCATGTTTCAGCTCATTTCACGCAAATGCACATGATTTTCTTTTCATGTTAATGGCCTTTAATGTAAGATTTACGTAACCAAAATTCTCTAGTTTACACAATTTCATTTGTAAAACATCATGTCTTGAATAAAATTGTCACACATTACTATGCGACACTTACTATATTGCTCTTATCTGTTATAAGTGTGTTCTTTTTAGAATTCTTTCATAACCAATTGTTTACATGTCGACAAAACAGGAAGGCATAAAAATAACTTTTTGACAGCTATATTGATAAGATGTTTAAATTTTTGATAAAGCTAAAAATGTTACAAAATGCTCGGAACCAAGAGACCACAGCACATTACATGCCTGTTAAACTGTATTAATATACAACACCCGATTGTCATCATCTATGAATATAATTAGTATTCTGGTTGAATATTGAGCAATCAAGATACACCAGCATGAAATGGAAGTGAACGGTATAAAACACTATTATTACTGATACAAACAATAACTGATTTCTCCTGCACAATATATTCATTACATATTTTGAATAATCAAGAATACTACACCTCAATACTGGTGTTATCTTTTCAAATTTTGACATTACAGTAATGACACCATTATAAAAGGTCTGTGATGTACAGTATATCAATTTTGTCTTGGAACTGACAATAAACTGTGCCTAATGACGGTGCTGAAATTAATCATCTTTCGAGGAGATACTGAGGTTATCCCAGCTTTAAATGATTTTTCTTTGTTGCTCATCAGTTTTAATTCTATGTGATTATTGATTGCTTGTCTCTTTTAATTTAGAGTCTGTCCCTATAGTAATTTACAATCTAATTAAAATTAAATCTTTCAGTAGCTCCCCCTTTTGTTATTGTCGCTGTGAAGATCTAAAAACATTCCATTGCAGGTCATCTCAGATTGAACTTCTGTATTGACCAATCAAAAACTGTCTTCACCAATCTTTAATGTTGGGGAATCCTCTGTCATTGTTCGGAATCTCTCTGGCATTATTGTACCTTTTTCATAACTAAACCCCAAGTTAAGATAAAAGCTTAAGTTTGATTGGTTAATTTTTGGGGAAATACCCACATTTTTCATAATATTTATATCAAAAGTTCAATCTGAGATGACCTGTAATGGGATGTTGTTAGATCTTCACAGCGACAATAACACAAAGGGGGAGCTAGTGAAAGATTTAATTTTAATTAGATTGTAGTAATTTACGATGCTTTAATAATCTCTTGGTATCATCTGCTTGTCTCAATGTAATATACCTACCACTAATTCCAAAGTGTTTGATCTGCGTGGAAGTCCCCACTTCATTTCTAGCATTACATCTAAACACTACAGACTGTGTAGCAATTATTTCTATAGTGGCAACACTGTCATAAATCTTGCTATTAGTGAGAGACAAATTAGAACTGAGATCTGTCAGGGTTTTCCAGTTGCTCTTTTCTATACTTGAAGATGTATTCCAATAATATGGAGCGAATTCCCACCAAATATCGTCGTCCTTTACTTAAGGCTCTGAGTTGGCTGTGCACGTAATATTGTATGTTTTATTTAAAATGTAGTAAGATCCATCCTTTATGTCCATTGTTATTTCAGGTTTATCTACAGATAACGATATTAATGAACCAGTTGTAAACATTTTTTCAGGTCTTGCTATTTTCAACTCTCACTCATTACGAAACCTATATATCAAGTTCTCATGTACAGGTCAAGCAATGATACTCATACATGATATTTTACTGAGCCATTGTAGATATTAATTTCTAATTCGGTCCATAAATTATTTTAAAGTCTAAGGATTTGCATGTTCCTATGATGTAAATGGCCTAAGTTGGCTCTTGGTACACATTTCTTTGAATTTTTGTGATGACAAATATTCCAAATGCTTATTATTTTGCATTCCAATATTTTCGTTTTAGCGACAGCGATTACACGAAACGCATATCTGACATAGCATATTGTAAACCTTGATTTTTTTTTAAAATGCAATATGATTCTCTGTATCATAAAAGATATATTATAAAATAAAATAAGTCCATGATTTATTTCTTAAGGAGTGGTAAAACTTACATTGAACAATCACTGTGATATTCCGTGTTGAAGTAAGATACGAATTTTCAGCTTTAACTGTGTATATTCCTGCCATATGGCGGTCTATCTTCCAAATTTTGAGATAGGTTCTTTTCATTTTTGATTCACTGCTGAATAGAAAATATAAATAAATTAAACAGTGTTGTAATTGAAAATGTTTTGTTGGTTTGTCTGTATTTGACTTATCGTTTAAAAACATTTACATACAATAAACTTGTAACGTTCCATTTAATGAATATTGCTTATGAGTTATATTCCATTTTGGTTAACCGCTTTCATTTTTGTTTATATGTTTAAATTATCATGTGGTGGCAGCAGACTTTAATGGTCGATTCGAACGAACATGTTGTAGAAAACTATCAAATAAACATTCACATAAAATACGGCTTTATGAGGTTTCTGAGAAGAAAGCAGCTGAACCCTCTTCTAATTAGGTCATTTTAAATATCTGTTTGTCATAAAAATATAAACCTTTAACTGCAGATCCAAACAATATTGCTAATAACTTTGTTTTAAGTAATTCCTAGCATTGAGTTAATAAGCTTATTTAAGTATTTTTATTAGTTTTTATGTTAAACTGCAATGGTTGTTATTTTGAATTTCTGGTCTTAATAAAAATGTCCTAATTGGCTTAAAAGTAGAAAATTAAGCTGTAAAAGTGTACAAACGACAAAATCGTGAAATTACTATTAGAACAAAATGCAGGCGAGAAACTTAACAAGAATATGAATATCACGTGATCTATTTAAATGATTACTTACCCACTATATAAAAGCAGTATTCCTGTAAGCAACTGTTTTCCTTTAAACCACCATGTTACCGTGGTAGCCGGATATCCATCGAAATTACAATAAATGTCCAAATGATAACCTTCTGTTACGTATTTTACTTCAAAATCAGGCATTAAATATAAATAACATCGCCTGAAGAAAACTTTGTTTCTTAAAATATATTTTCCAACAGATAACCTTCTGTTACGTTTATTACTTCAAAATCAGGCATTAAATATAAATAACCATCAC
Source organism: Limnoperna fortunei (assembly GCA_944474755.1). Classification (NCBI taxonomy): domain Eukaryota; kingdom Metazoa; phylum Mollusca; class Bivalvia; order Mytilida; family Modiolidae; genus Limnoperna; species Limnoperna fortunei. The sequence continues at coordinate 9,507,271 of OX104122.1, read as the reverse complement.
CTGAAGAAAACATTTTTTCTTAAAATATATGAGATACAACTACAATATGTATGCAATCCAAAGCTTTATGAATCTTGGTTGCAAACGCACAATAGGTCTTCCATAAAATTTTATTGAAAAGCGACTAATATTCCAGTTTCGAAAAAATATATATTGTATTCAAACAATTTAGTAATACCAGTTGTACAACTTCAATATGCGTGGAATCTTTCTTTAAAGTTTCTAGCCTCTGGGTTAAAAACTTAAAGAGGTTTATTATACATAAAATGTACGCTATAGTCCGAACGACGATTGACTTTCCCATACTACAACCGAGATTTGCAATTCGTGCAACTGGATCTTTGTTGTTGTGTTTGTTGAAAAATGAGTTCTTACTTGGATCTTTATATGTGTCAAAGTAAGTTCGACATAGATCGAAATGAGGAAAACTTACATTGTAGTAGGCCCTATTGGTTTACGTAGGAAGGTGTTTTTTAATCTTACCAAATCACTACACACAAGTCCCTATGGTAGCCATGTTTAAAGTTTGATCAGAACAAAATGATGACTCTTTGTAAATTACCACTATATATATAGTTCAAATTACAATTTATCAGGTTTTGCAGATTCATAGGAGATTATTTTAGTTGAATCAATGATGCACAGTCGTTACTCATCTGCAACTACAGAACATAATGGATTGAAACATTTCAGAATTGCAGTATAAAAATACTTTTGCTTGGATTAAATTTTAAAACCTTTTACTTCTCTTTAAAATCCTCGTTTTCTAGATTGCAACATTGCAAGATTTAAGAATATGAGTTATATTCTAATTAAACCTCTAAGCTTGGCAACCATCAGAGAACTTTATCCATGAAAAATGTGTGAAACCTTAGGACCATAGTCAGTGGTATACCTTGGGTTTGACCCAAAGGTGCCCCAGATGGCGAATAAAAGATGTGTTCATGTTGGGATTGCCTGGTTGTAATACGGAAAGCCTAGCTGCAGACCCATAATGGGTGCCGTGTTCGGAGAGTGCCACGTTTTTACAACTCTTTTATATACGTAAAGAGAGAAGCTCTTTGTTGCAGACTAAATTCTTCGGTTCTGCCAACTTCTCATGCATTATCATTGTCAGTCAACATTTCTGTCACTTAGTTCTTTTTATACTACTGTTGATTTATTATCTGTTTTGTTTTTTTTTCCTCGCGAAAATAAAATTGAACTTTTGTTTGTTAGATCTTCAGAAACCATTTCATCAAACCATCTTCTTTGCAACCACTACACCAAAAGGTAACAAAGTTAGTCTTGATTATACTGACGGTGCTTAATTATCATGTCCACTGTAACTAGGAGATTGTGGTCCGATCAACATATGTTTCTTAAAATGTCAGAAATTGTATTACTTTTAGGTGAAACAAACTCAAATTTGAACTGTAGTCATTAATTGAAGTAGTTTTAGATATATTTAGGTTTCTTTTTTTTGCTTCGGTTTCTGTTTGGTTATTTCTTTTGTATGTTTGCTTTTTTTTTTCTTTGTGCTTCTTTTTATGTTAGACTTGTTTCGATTTTTAAAGATGGGCAAATTGAATTTAATTCGACAAACAAATCAATTAAAAGTCATTGAACTAATTTGAACTACACTTAGTCGATCCTCGGATGGTCGCTTACCAATTTTTATACAATAGCCCTGTTACACTGTTACTCAAAAGAGAATACACCTGTTATGCTGATTTTACTCTATGTCGTTTTTAAATATTTGATACTTGGTGAGGTTAAATTTTATTCTATCTACTTTGCATAAAAATATTATTACATGTGCAAGCTTTTAACATAGGTATGCGATATCCCTCCATTCGATAGCCTTAGCCGGATTTGGTATAACGTTTTTGGAATTTTGGTGATAAAAGCTCTACAACATCTCATTCATTTGGATTTTAAATATTGTTTGGGTTAGAGCGCCACTGATGAGTCTTGGTTAGCGAAACCCGCATCTGGCGTAGTAAATTCTATTAACCTTGGTATCTTTGATGACATTTTATTTGCAACCACTGGGTCGATGCCTCTGCTGGTGGACTGTTAGTCCCCGAGGGTATCACCAGCACAGTAGTCACACTTCGGTGCTGACAGTAATATCATTGATTCTTTCATTGATATAGTCATTGTCTAAATTTACTGCCCTGAAATTTCGAAAATTATTTTACTTCTAAGGTTTTTCTATTTTTAAGGTGTAGATAGCCTTAGCCGGATTTGGTATAGCGTTTTGGAATTTTGGTGATAAAAGCTCTACAACATCTCATTCATTTGGATTTTAAATATTGTTTGGGTTCGAGCGCCACTGACGTGTCTTGGTTAGACGAAACGCGCGTCTGGTGTAGTGAATTCTATTAACCTTGGTATTTTCTATAACATTTTATCTCCAACCTCTGAGTACTCTGGTTTTTGCTGTGAATTACATTGTCTCATAGTTGTACCTCAACATTTGCTGGAAGTGTAAAACATATTTACTCCAATCCTACTAATACTGTCTAAAATAAACTACTGACTTGGACATAAATACTTACAGGTACAGTCCAAACATAACTTGAAATTAACTTAAATCAGTCCAAATCTCTGCTTTTTAGAGAAAACATCTCTGCTTTTGACAAAAGAAAAACAGTTAATTTGACGGCTTAGACAGGATAGAATTTTGTCCAAATTTTTGCTTTAAATATTGTCAAATTCTCTGCTTTTGTCAAGTGGACAAAAACGGTCCAAATCTCTACTTTGGTCAAATTGACAAAAACGGTCAAAATCTCTGCTTTCAATTGTCACGTGACAAAAATACCCAATGGACAAATATTTTTAAAATCTCTGCTTTTCAATTGTCACGTGACAAAAATGTCCTGTGGAACGAAACCGGTCAAAATATCTGCTTTTCAATTGTCACCTAACAAAAATATCCTTTGGGACAAAAAATAAAAATCTCTGCTTCCCATCATTTCATTTTACATTGTCAATTTGACCGTACTTGTCAAAATCTCTATTATTGATGTTCAATGGAAAACTTATTTGCCGAAATGTACGGCTCCGGAATTTATTTCCGTCCGCGTTTTGGTCAATGTAGAGCAATTTACGCCGTTGTGGCGAAACATTTAGACTGTAGTTTTCCCTCTATTATTATTATTATTATTATTATTATTGAGCAATCTGATTTTTAGTCGTATAAAAGTATAAATCCTAACTTGTAATAATTTTATTTTACGAAATTGAATAATAATACTGTTAAAATTAAAATTAAGTCAGTGTCAAGTGCTGTATTTATTATTGATATGTACATTTCACTTTTTAGCTCAAACTAAATAATATGAATTATATTTCAAATTTTGGCTGTCTTATGCCTTTTAACTTAAATTCCATAAATAAATACAAATCACCAATATAATCTCAATTCAAAACCTCTTACTCATATACAATCACTGTGAGAGCATAAAGAAATGTAAATTTAAACCATATTAAACACATAAAATCAATCCTGATCCTATAGCGATGCAATTAAAAGCAATATTTCACATATAAAATCAATCCTTAGACTTAAACAATGCAATTTGAAAACATGATAATTAACATAAAATCAATCCAGAAACCTTTGCAATGCAATTAAAAACCATCTCACTTATAAAATCCCTAATTGAAACGATAGCAATGCTACATGTATTAAAAAACCATATTTCGCATATAAAATAACTCTGGAGATCTTAGGAATGCAATTAAGCTATATTCAATATAAAATCAATCCTGACACCTTGGAAATGCAATCAAAAACCATATCCAATATATAAAATCACTCTGGTGACCATAGCAATGCAATTAAAAAGAAATATTTCACATGCAAAGTCATCCTAGAAATCTTATATCCATGTAATTAAACCATCTTTTACATATAAAATTCAGCCGGAGACCATAGTAATGGAATTAAAAACCATATTTTGTATATAAAATCAATCCTGAAACCTTAAAAAACCATATCTCACATATAAAATCACTACGAGACGATAACAATGCTATTGAAAACCATATTTTTTTGCACATAAAGTCACTCTGGAGATCTTAGCAATGCCATTAAAAACCATATTAACGTCAGAAATTAATCTGGAGGCCATAGCAATGCAATTAAAATTCATAGTTCACATATTAAGTGACTCTGGAGACCGTACCCAAGAAATTAAAAATCACAATTTACATATAAAATCAATCCTGAGACTTTATTGATGCAATTAAAAACCATTTTACATTTATAAAATCAATACTCAGACATAAGCAATTCAATTAAAAACCATTTTACATTGATGAAATCAACCCTGGGAGCTTAGCAATTCAATTTGAAACATATAAAATCAATCCTCAGACAAAACAATTCAATTAAAAACCATATTTAAAATATAAAATCATTTCTGAGACCAAAGTGATGCAACTACAAAGTATATCTCGCATATAAAGTCAACTATGACACCTTAGTGATGCAATTAAAATCACTTTACATGTATATAGTCAATCCTTATACCATATCGATGCAATTAAAAATCCCTTTAAACATATAAAATCAATCCTGAGACCTTATTGATGCAATTAAAAAACATATTTAACATATAAAATCAATTCTGAGACCTTAGCGATGCAATAAAAACAATTTTACACATACAAAATGAATGGCGACACCATAGCGATGCAATTAAAAACCTAATTTAACATATAAAATCAATCATGAGACCTTAGCAATTCAACTAAAAACCTTATTAAACATATAAAATCAATCATGAGACCTTATCAGTTCAACTAAGAACCATATTTCACATATAAAATTAATCCAGAGAACTTAGTGTTGCAACGAAAAACCATTTAACAAGCCTAATATCAATCAAGAGACAATAGCATTTCAACAACAAAAAACCATATTTCACATATAAAATCAATCCTGATACATTAGTGATGTAATTAAAAAGCATTTTACATTTATAAAATCAATCCTGAGACTTTATCAATTCAACTAAAAACCATATTTCACATAAAAAATCAATCCTGAGACATTATCAATTCAATTAAAAACCATATTTCACATATAAAATCCATCCTGAGACCTTTGTCATGTATTTAGAACGCATTTTACATTTATAAAATCAATCATAAGACCTTAGCAATTCAACTAAAAACCTTATTAAACATATACAATTAATCCCGAGACCTTATCAATTAAATTAAAAACCATATTTTACATATGAAATCAATCATGAGACCTTAGTGATGCAACTAAAAACGATTTTACATGTATAAAATCAATCATGAGACCTTAACTATCAACTAAAAACCTTATTAAACATATAAAATCAATCCCCAGACCTTATCAATTAAATTAAACTCCATATTTTACATATAAAATCAATCATGAGACCATAGTGATGCAACTAAAAACCATATTTTACATATAAAAGCAACCCTGAGACCTTATCAATTAAATTAAACAACATACTTAACATATAAAATCAATCATGAGACCCTAGTCATGCAATTAAAAACCATTTTACATGTATAAAATAAATCATGAGACCTCAGCAATTCAACTAAAACCCTTATTAAACATATAAAATAAATCATGAGACCTTATCAGTTCAACTAAGAACCACATTTCACATATAAAATTAATCCAAAGAACTTGCGCATATAAACATATAAAGTCAACCCTGAGACCTTAGCAATTCAATTAAATGCCATATTGTACATATAAACTCAATCCAGAGACCTTAGCAATTCAATTAAAAACCACAGTTCACACATAAAATTAATCCTGAGACATTAGTGATGCAATTAAAAACCATTTTACATCTATAAAATCAATCCTGAGACCTTATAACACATATAAAATCAATCCTATGAAATTAGCAATTAAAATAAATACCACATTTCACATATGAAATCAATCCTGACACCCTATCAATTCAATTAAAACCAATATTTCACATATAAAATTAATCATGAAACCTTAGCAATGCATTTAAAAATAAGTTTACACATATAAAATAAATCCTGAGACTTTATTGATGTAATTAAAAATCATTTTATAAAATCAACCCTGGGAGCTTAGCAATTCAATTGGAAACATATAAAATCAATCCTCAGACATAAGCAATTCAATTAAAAGCCATTTAACATGTTTGAAATCAATCCTGAGACCTTACCTATGCAATTACAAACCATTTTACACATATCAAATTAATCCTGTGACCTTAACAATTAAATTAAATACCATATTTCACATATAAAATCGATCCTGAGACCATATCGATGCAATTAAAAATCATTTTACATGTATAAAATCAATCCTGAGAGCATAGTGATGCAACTAAAACCATATTTTACATATAAAATAAATCCTGAGACCTTAGCAATTCAATTAGAAATCATATTTCAAATGTAAAATCTATCCTGAGACCATAGCAATGCAACTAAAAACCATATTTCACTTATATAAACAATCCTGAGACCTTATCAATTCAATTAAAAGCCTTATTTCACACATTAAATTAATCATGAAACCTTAGCAATGCAATTAAAAATCAGTTTACACAAATAAAATCACTTCTAAGACCTTATTGATGCAATTTAAAACCATTTTACATGTATAAAATCAATCCTGAGAGCTTAGCAATTCAATTGGAAATATATAAAATCAATCCTGAGACATAAAGACCATTTAACATGTTTAAAATCAATCCTGAGACCTTAGCGATGCAATTAGAAACCATTTTAAACATATAAAATCAATCCTTTGACCTTAGCAATTAAATTAAATATCATATTTCACATAAAATTAATCCTGAGACCATATTCGATGCAATTAAAAATCCTTTTAAATGTATAAAATCAATCCTGAGGCATAAGCAATTCAATTAAAAACCATTTAACATGTTTAAAATCAATCCTGAGACCTTAGCAATTCAATTAAAAAACATATTTCACAAATAAAATCAATCCTGAGACCATATCGATGCAATTAACAGCCATTTTACATGTATAAAATCAATCCCGAGACCTTAGAGATGCAATTAAAAATCAATTTACATGTATAAAATAAATCCTGAGACTTAGCGATGCAATTAAAAATCATTTTACATGTATAAAATCACCACTGAGACCTTAGCGATGCAATTAAAAACCATTTTACACATATAAAATTAATCGCGACACCCTATCGGGGCAATTATAAACCATATTTAACATATAAAATCAATCCTGAGACCTAAGTCATGTAATTAAAAAGCATTTAACATTTATAAAATTATCCTGAGACATTATCAATTAAATTGAAACCACATTTTACATATAAAATCAATCCTGGGACCTGAGAGATGCAACTAAAAACCATTTTACATATACAAAATCAATCCTGAGACCTTAGCAATTCAATTAAAAACAATATTTCACATATAAAATGAATCCCTAGACCATAGTGAGGCAACTAAAAGCTATATTTCACATATAAAGTCAACCCTGAGACCTTAGTGATGCAATTAAAATCATTTAACATGTATAAAGTCAATCCTGAGACCTTAGCAAAGCAATTAAAAATCAGTTTACACATATAAAATCAATCCTTTGACCTTAGCAATTAAATTAAATATCATATTTCACATATAAAATTAATCCTGAGACCATATTCGATGCAATTAAAAATCCTTTTTAATGTATAAAATCAATCCTGAGGCATAAGCAATTCAATTAAAAACCATTTAACATGTTTAAAATCAATCCTGAGACCTTAGCAATGCAATTAAAAAACATATTTCACAGATAAAATCAATCCTGAGACCATATCGATGCAATTAACAGCCATTTTACATGTATAAAATCAATCCCGAGACCTTAGAGATGCAATTAAAATCAATTTACATGTATAAAATCAATCCTGAGACTTAGCGATGCAATTAAAGATCATCTTACATGTATAAAATCAACACTGAGACCTTAGCGATGCAATTCAAAACCATTTTACACATATAAAATTAATCGCGACACCCTATCAGGGCAATTATAAACCATATTTAACATATAAAATCAATCCTGAGACCTAAGTCATGTAATTAAAAAGCATTTAACATTTATAAAATTAATCCTGAGACCTTATCAATTAAATTAAAAACCACATTTTACATATAAAATGAATCCCTAGACCATAGTGAGGCAACTAAAAGCTATATTTCACATATAAAGTCAACCCAGAGACCTTAGTGATGCAATTAAAATCATTTAACATGTATAAAGTCAATCCTGAGACCTTAGCAAAGCAATTAAAATCAGTTTACACATATACAATCAATATAAAATCAATCCTGAGACCTCCGGACCTAAGTCATGTAATTAAAAAACATTTTTTATATCAATCCTGAGACCTTAGCTATTCAATTAAAAACCATATTTCACATATAAAATCAACCTTGAGACCTTAGTGATGCAATTAAAAATTATTATACATTATTAAAATCAATCCTGAGACGTTATCGATGCAATTTAAAACCATTTTACATGTATAAAATCAATCCTGAGACCTTATAAATTAAAGTAAAAACCATATTTCACATATAAAATCCATCCTGAGACCTTACCAATTCAACTGAAAACCACATTTCACACATAAAATCTATCATAAGACCTTATCGATGCAATTGAAATTCGTTTTACATGAATAAAATCAATCTTGAGACCTTGTCAATTCAACTGAAAACCATATTTCACATATAAAATCAATCACGAGACCTTAGTGATGCAATTGTAAAGCATTTTAGATTGAGAAAATAAATCCTTTAACCTTAGCAATGCAAATAAAAACCAATTTACACACATACAATCAATCCTTAGACCTTAGCAATTCAATTAAAAACCATATTTGACATATAAAATCAATCGTGCGATCTTAGCGATGCAATTACAAAACATTTTATATTCATAAAATCAATCCTGAGACCTTAGCGATGAAATTAAAAACCATTTTACACATATAAAATCACTCCTTAGACCTTAGCAATCCAATTAAAAACCATTTTTTGACATATAAAATCAATCGTGCGACGATAGCGATGCAATAAAAAACCATTTTACACATATAAATAAAAAAATACAACAAAGTTCTAGGCAATAAATTTTGCTACGCCTGACGCGCGTTTCTACTATTCTAGACTCATCAGAGGCGCTCTACCAAAAAATCTGAAAATGAAAACACTATATGAATATGAAGAGCATAGAACAATAAAACCAAAATATGCCGAACTGGAAGCCAAATTATGTCTAAGATCAACCTATAAGTTGGGTTGGAAGAACCTTATGGTCTTGATAATTTTGAAATTGACACCGACAATTTCAAAGCATTGATGTGTTCTTCAACACAAAAGTGTTAAAGCCGGAAAGGGCTAACCTCGGGGAATTAAAACTCCACCAGCAGCGGTAACCATCACGATATTAGAAATAAAAAAGTACAACAAAGTTCCAGACAAGAAATTTTGCTACGCCTGACGCGCGTTCCTGAGACCTTATCAATTCATTTGAAAAACCATATTTCCCATATGAAATCAATCCAAAGACCTTATCAATTCAATTGAAAATCACATTTTACACATTAAATCAATCCTGGGACCTTAGAGATGCAATTAAAAAGGATTTTAGATTAAAAATAATAAGTCCTGAGACCTTAGCGATGCAATTAAAAACCATTTTACATATATAAAACCAACCATGAGACCTTAGCAATGCAATTAAAAGCATTTTACATGTATAAAATCTATCTTCAGGCATTATCGATGCAATTAAAAACCATTTTACACATATAAAACCAACCATATGAAACCTTAGCAACGCAATCAAAAATCCTTTTTCATGTATAAAATCCATCCTGAGACCTTAGGGATGCAATTAAAACCCATTTTACACATATAAAATCAATCCTGAGACCTTAGCGATGCAATTAAATCCATATCAAACACATTATCGATTTCAAATTTATTCATTTTAACTTTTATTAGATCGATTGTTTTTTTACAAGTACTGTAATGTAATGATTTTAATAAACCACACACGATTTGATTTTCATCTTACGAGTCATTCCTACAACGCGTAGACAGTAAATAAATGGACGTACGGTACAATCGGTCTTTTCTAAATAAATTGTCAAACAAACGGTAAAAAGGATTTAAAGTGTAAGTGGAAAGGTTAGCAGTTGACAAAGTGGACATAAAGTTCCAAAATAAAAAATGCATACAATAGACAAACCTCTTACGTAAAAAATTGTCCAGTGGACAAAACTTGTCGCGTGAAAAAATTGTCAAAAGAAAACAAATGTCATGTGGACAGAAGTTGTCAAAAGGACAGAAATATATGGTATAAAAATTGTCAAAACGAACAGCCAAAGTTAACTTAAATTGTCAAAATCTCTGCTCAAACCAAACCAGTCAAATTATCTACTTTAAGTTAAGTTAAAGCAGTCAGAATCTATGCTACACAAGTTAACTAGTATGTTATGTTAGGACTGCACCCAACTTTTTTCTCCCAATTTTTCGCCCCTGATACCTACGAATATCAATAGATGTGCAGGCAGTAAAGTTTGCATCCTGTGTTATGACTGTACACGTATAAATTCCCTGATCACTCTTCACTGCTTTTTTTACTGTTAAATTGCTATACAAAATGTCGTCGGAATAATCTTTATCGTGCTGTATCCGTACAGGGTTTGTATAAGATGCTCTGTCAGATAGCTGAAATATAAACGAAAATCCCAGACATTTATGAAACACACATGTTTTCTCATTTGCATATCTATGATGGGATATTTTCTACATGAAAATATGTAATTTTTGGTTCGGAAAATGAACCATTATTGGCTGTGTATGACATGCATTTATGTGTTATACACACCCAGATCAATGCTCTTGTAGGGAGTGATGCAATTAGTTTTAATGTAAACTATTTGACTTCTTGCATCTAATCAGTAAGGAGGGCTTAGGACTTGATTATATCGAGCAATAAATTGCTTTTCGAAATGCAAGACAATTCATACATTTACGTGTGACTTTGTGATCAGAATTCTATGTGAATAAAGGTGAGGCAAGGTTAATTATACTTATATGTAAGGAATTTAAATAATGACTCTACCCAAGCGCAATTATTACATTTACTTCAAGCATATATAATATCAGTGTACAATTGTACCTTTTGTATTTATGCACAAAGGTATAATATGTACTTGTCAATTGAAAAATACTGGTACTTATTTACATTGAAGTACACTACACTTGTACTTGTTTACATGCTGACTTGATAGTACTCTAGTAGTTATGTAAAAGCCAACTTGCAAATACACCGGTAATTAATTCACAGGCCTAGTCGAAATTTCACTGGTTCTTATTTACATACTGAATTGAAAGTACACTGGTACACTTCTACTGTAGCATTATGTACACTGGTACAGGCTTTAATGTTGACTCTTCATAATTATCTTATTTTTTTGCAAAATGGATTCAACTATAGTAAGATAATCGTATTTGATTGTTTAAATTTGTGCACACTTTTATACATTTATACAGATGTCTGCAAAGTCAAGAATAAATTAGACACTTTAAAACATTATTTTATATTTCTTATTATATGGCAGAACTACCCCGCAAATCTGCAAGGATTTCATTCAAAGTAACTCGTGACTCTAACCAAGCTTTGTCATTTGACATTTGTCATTTTAATATTAATCAATCGTTAGTTGTAAATGTTACCACTCCCATTGTCATTTTAGAATTGAAGACACATGGTCTAAGTTTTACTTCAACAACCGATTTAATTTAACCTATGAACACTTCCAGAGACGCGACTAGAAAATGACAATACAAATTATCCTGCATTGTATACAGCAACACAGAACAGCCCGTAAATTTACTTGTAAACCCACTATTCATAAATCCACTTGATGGCTAAATTACTCTAGGGCAAGAATTTCTAAACCTCTTGGTTTGGGAATTGGCTCCAAAATTGGCTCTCAAATGAATATATATGCTTTGGTTGCATTTTAAACACACAAAAAAACCAGCTAATGTTAAATTCCAAATTTGTCAGTATTTATTCTGAGAGACATCCGCATGATGGAGCGCTCAGGAGGTTCGCAGACATAATTCAAAGTTTATATATGATTTAGCGGAAGGCGCGTGCATGATTTTGAGCACCTACCATCTGATCAAGTTTTTAAGGAATTGTATCAGATGTTATTTAATTGCGGATCAAGATTTAATTTGACAATTCAAATAAAAATATTAAAATCTGCCTTTTCCATTTACCAGAGATCCGGAATATCATAAATAAGCAGTCTTTCAAGGATCCTACTATCATGAAATTAGTAAGGAAGTTTGCTATTCTAACTTTACAGTTTAATATATTTTATTCAAAGCTGTTCACATTCCAGATGCAACAAATACTGCAACCGATCATCTTTCTTGTTTGCAGATTCAGAAGTTCAAAGAAGAATTTCCATTGGTTTTTATCCTTTCCCAATAAGGTGTTCCTAGTAAATGCAGCTAATTATAAACGAGTTTTTGCAATTTATAAATAATTTATAAAGATAAGCTTTCCTTATAGACCTGTCTGCCCAGCATCTTCAGAATACCTGACTTTATTTATTTGTTTTCAGAAAAATTTAGCTGCATCGCCAGTTACAACCTATTTGTCAGCTATGAGCTTTTAGCTGCAACTGGAAGGGTATCGAGCTAACTGACCATTGCATCATCAATAAAGCTCTGCGAAGCTATAATAAAGTATAGGTAAGGTAAGGATAATAGGCTGCCTATCATTCTATATATATTGAAAAGTTTATGTCAATCTCTACCTAATACCTGCTTTTAACGCTTTTTGCACATTTTAGTGCGATGTACTTGCTTGTATTTCGTGCATTTTTACGTGTTGGCGAAGTACAGGTTTAACCCCTCCTCAGGTTAACAGCCTTCGTGCAAACGATATTTAATTTGTCCATGGGAATAGTGAAGGCTTGTAAACTCAAATCTCCAAATTTAAATATAGTTCAGGCAAACATATCCCAACAAACCGGTTCATTCTTTATGGACTTACCTGCAAACCAAGGGTTCTGGAGAATACCCAAAGGAAACAAGATATTTTTACCTTATGTATATCTGTAACAATCTTACCGTTAACTATAAAGCTCATAGTTTTAGAATTGGGGCAGCATTAACTGGTTGGGCAAATGGGATTTCTGAGGGGCAAATACAACACATTGACCGTTGGAATAGCAAAGCCCTTGAAAATACATTAGAATTCCACTGTGGATTCTTGACCGAACACCCGGCGACAAGGACCTCCGTGTTATCTCGTGACAAAATATTAATATATCTTCGATACTCGTGTTTGAGAACACATGGGGAGAAAGGCCTTTGTGTCAGTGAATTTTCTCTTTAATAGTAAGGAGTCAACCGCGGGGTTTGTCATTAAGCATTGTTGTACTGAATTGGTCTTTTATATTGGCATTAAAACGGCACCATTTTGAAAATAAAAAAATCCAAATTATTTCTTAAAAATGTTTAAGGGTTTTAATGAAAATTTGGTATATGATGAGAATAGGATATGCCGACCACATTGACAGACATTTTGAATCAAAGATGGCCGCCAAAATTGAAAAATGCTCCACGAAACTTGGTTTCATGGTAGATAAAGTTGCTTTAAATGGATGTCTGAACTTGAGGGTCCATGGGGGTCGTTTGGAAGTCAGTTATGATCCATAAGATGATAATCATGTTTAATTATTATTAAGGTCTTTCCCACTACAGTGAAAAGACCTTACTGTATTTCTTATGATTATTATTTGTACTCTTCTTCCGCGGAGGATTGCCAAAAAGTGTCGCGACATATCATTGCGATATTTGGTACCATTATTCTGTCATATCCGTAGATGACTTGAAGCCGATCTATTTTTTTAGTAAAACAGTTATCTGCCGAAACATGAAAACCCTTGTTATCAGATAAATACAGAAACAGTAACCGATTCTCAAAATTTAAAGTGTACAAAATGTCGATTAAGATATTGCGATGAATAAATGCGCAATTTGTTTCTCAATCGACTTCCTGTTTACGAAAAGTGTCGCAAGTCGTACAATTTTTTTTCGAAAACCGTGAGTCCTAGAGACGTGGGACCACCACCATTGATCCTAAGTGACACATATTAAATTTAAAAATGTCAAGGTCAAAAGTCAACGTCAAAGGTCATCTTTGTCATGTTATCATTAAAACTCAAAAACCATAAAAGATAGAAGCAGACATTAAATAGGTAAAATACTCATCTCATCAACACCTTTATTTGGTAGATTTAGTCCAAAACTGTTCGAGGAACGTTTTTGAGTTACAGTCCTTGACACGTTTCGGTTAACCAGTTTTTGGCTTATAACTTGAAAACGGCTAGAGATAATATAGAAAACATGTATATTTAGAGTGATCCTGTATTTAGTACAATGGTTCCGAAACAGTTTTATTGGGCTGTTTTCAAGTTATGGGCTTTCAGTTTTTCGCTATTAACTTGAAAACGGTTAGAGTTAATATAGCAAACATAAAGGTTTAATGTGATCATCAAGTCAAGGCGTTCAAAATCATTTAATTGTGGGCGTGCCATCTCTAACAGTTTTTATAAAATGACATAAAAACCATATAAATTCTTTGAATAATATTTTTTCTTCCGCTCAGGGACCATAAATTGGATCGATATGAAACTTCACCCAGCAAGAGGTCATGACTTGAAGTGGTGCCTTCCAGTGTTAAAATTGGCGGCCATTTTGAAAAAATCCTTAAAAATCCCAAAGTTTACGGATTTGGGATGGAGTATGTTATACTGCACGATATGGCGCACATGTTGACTTTCTATCGTGGCCACTGTGGATCCAAGATGGCCGCCGAAAATCGAGAATTCAAAATGCTCAGAATTGCACGCAACTTGGGTTTTAGGTAAATTTAGATTTTGCGAATGTAAGGTAGTCATAAAAATGTGAATTTGGTCATGGTGGCTATATTGAATCAAAGATGGCTGGCAAAATTGAAAAAATACTCCAATCTGCACGAAAATTGGTTTGATGGTAGATAAAATTGCAGTGAATTGATGTCTGAACTGGAGGATCCACACGAGTCGTTTGGGAGCCAGTTATGATCCATAAGATCATAATCATGTTTAATTATTAAGTCGCCCAGAACAAAGTTTTGGGGGACATTGTTTTTTACACCGTTTGTCTGCTTTCTTATTATGTTTCCCAAACGAAGTTTTGGGAGACATACAGTTGGGTCCAGTCCTAACATAACATGCTAGTTAACTTGTAAAGCAGAAATTCTGAAGTTAACTTTGGGGAGAGAATTTGACTGGTTTTAGCAAAGATTTTGATAACCCAAGTTAACTTGGGTTGTTCTTTTGACAATTTTTTATACAATATATTTCTGTACATTTGTCAATTTTTTTTACAATTTCTGTCCACTGAACATTTTTGTTCCTTTGACGATTTCTATTCACTGGACACTTTGTTTCTTTTGACAATTTCTGTCCTCTGGACAATTTTTTTCTTTTGGCAAGTTTGTCAACAGGACATATTTTGCTCTGATAATTCTGGCACGTGACAAGTTTGTCCAATGGACATTTTTATTTTGGAAATTTATGTCCACTTTGTCAACTTTCTAACCTTTTGACTAACACTTTAAACCACTTTTAACTTTACTTTTAATGTTTCTGACAATTTATTTAGGAAAGACTGGCTGGTTGTACCGTACGTCGATTTATTTTATCTGCGCGTTGTCGGAATGAAAAGTTTACGAAAGATAAAAATCGATTCGTTTGTCGTTTATTAAAATCATATTACCAAACGCAATTGATATTATAAAAATTAGTAATGAAAGTTAGATTTGTTTGCTATTTACGTGTTTCTGGATATCATTGCGTAGAAAAATAATTTTTAAAATCTTACGTCTCGGAAGCATACTACTCATTGCGCCGTAGTTTCCTTTAATTAAATATTAATGTACAGTTCAATAAAGTGAGACACTTCTTTGTTATACAAATATCTATCAATAAAGCAATTCTTCGATATCATAATATTAATTATTATAATTAATAATTAATAATTAATTCTTGAACTTAATAATCATTCAAAAAATATAAATTAAGTCTACATGTATCCAATTGAAAGTACATTGCAATAACCAAATTGTGTGATCATAATAAAAAAAAGGTTAAAAATCTGTGACAGTTCTGTATTTTAACCACTAAATCTCATTATAGTATACAACTACTTAACAATAATGAAAATATCTTATATTTACAATGCTAACACCCACATTTTTTCTATGCCAGTGTGCGTAACATTGTTTTTTATTTCATCCCCGGGTCTTCAGAGTGAGTTTTATTAATAAAAACCTATAAAATAGGTTTTTAACTTGCATACTTTCACAAAGTGAGTTGTTTTATCTCGGCTACATGATCAATTGTAGATGATTAACAACATGTAGTATAAATTAATAACTTGGCCACTGAGGCCCCTATTATAAAAGGTGCTGATCAATCTGTTACATTAATTTATACCTATTGAAACGTTTTCTTTAAAGTATACAGTTTTTATCTTGACTGCGTAATAGGGAATGACATGCTGCACATCAACATATTGCTGCACAATTTCTACTTAATATATTGTAGAACAACCTTTAAGTCCTTATTCTTCATCAAAGTAGCTGCCCTTATTTTCTCATGTATTCAATTGTATTAACAAGGGAGCAGATGATGATGGTACACAAAAGCAAGCTTTCGAAAGTGGTTTGCAGCAGCAGGAGAGTTGAGATCCTTGTTTCCTAGTGCAGCTGTATTGGCCCTAAGTGCCACATGTACTTCAAACATTCGCAAAAGTGTTAGTAAAGTTTTGCAGTTGAAAGAAGCTACAACTGAAGTATCCATCTCACTAAATAAAACGATCATTAAAATCACAGTGGCAAAATTATCAAATTCTATTGAAATGTCAATGACATGGCTTATAGATGGATTACAGGACCTACAGGAACTTTTTCCAAAAACAATTATCTACTGCAATTCAATAAATGAAACTTCTAAGTTATATTCATATATTGTTACTGAACTGCCACACTGTAATAAATTTGTTGAAATGTTCCATTAGGAAACATCCAAGATCAACTAGGACAAAATTATATCTGATTTACAAAACGAGAATAGCATTCTTCGCATCATAATTTCAACCAGTGCATTAGGGATGGGTGTTGATGTGAAAGCCTGCAATACAGTAATACTGTATGGACTCCCCAAACATATTGTTGATTTGATACAAGAAATAGGAAGGGTAGGGAGAGATGGGAAATCAGTTGCCTTAATGTTATTTAACGCATATCATCTGCGTCAAATGACTTCAGAATTGAAGGATATCCTGAAAACAACTAATTGTCGTAGGATAGCCATGATGAAACATTTTGTAAGTGCATCTGAACTTAAGACCTTAGAAGAAAAAGAAAGTGGAAAGCACACATGTTGTGATTTGTGTGCCGTAAAATACAGTTGTAAGGCATGCAACGTGATGTTGATTGAAAGATTATTCAGTGCTTCGTCAGATTCTGATGGCAGTATACAGTCGGATGATACAGAAGAATATGATGCGTCAGAATATCGAGATGAAGTAGACCTTTCTTCCATATTACTTGATGATAAACAATAAAATATATGAATTACTTGAATATTTGTTTTACTAATATTCATAAAATAAATTCAGTGACATGACAAGTAAGAGTACATTAAAAAATCTTTCACGATACAAACAAGGGCAGGCTAGTATTTGGAATTTGCTATGAAACCAGACCTTTCATTAAATAACTGTATATGTGTACCTTTATGAGTAAAAATCTTTAGAAAGATTTTAAAAGCTTATTACAACTCCTCTCGTAACCAAACCTATCAGAAGTCAAACCTTAAGCAAATGTTTACTAAAATCCGAAACATCAAACCTTTCCCTTGCTCCCCCTTTTTGATATTTTCAGCTATATCAAGGCGTCCAGTTTATATTGGGTGGGGGGGGGAGATGAAGTACCCGGAGAAAACCCCACCTGCGGTAGGAAAATTGGCAAATTAAGATTGTCAACAATTAATAAATCTAATCAAAATGAAACTGTACACTTGCTCTCTCCTCATTTGATATTTTGCAGCAACAGAAAAAAGGTGAAGAAAGTGAAAGATCAAATTTAAATTAGACAGAACCTATTCAACAATAAGTTATAAATAACACATCCTCAAGCCTGATTTGTTTTTTTTTTCAAAAAGCAAATTATGAAAAAATGCCAGAGAAGACAGTTTGTTTACCATAGGAAAAGTTTAAGGCTCATGATTCGATGTAAAAAAATACTATAACTGAATTGATTTCAAATTCTGAACATAGTTCAACATTAAGACTGCCACTTGTTAAAAAATTGAATAATATATTTAGAAAATTTGCTTGAACTTATACATAAAAAACTGCAACAATATTCAACAAAAGCTAGTCCATCCTTGTCCGATGTAGTCTTACAAATTTTAATATAATAGTATCTAAATTGTCGGATCTCGAAGGCGATGAAAAGGAACCTTTGGTTAATGTCGGTGTATCATTGAACCGAGTCCTATAAAAGCATTGTCAAACGGATTTGCCTCAGTAAGTAATTCTTAGCATTTCAAAGACCGTTTTGGTTTTGTTGTCATTACATTCTCTTCCACCAAGTCCTTCAAAATTTTCAAGACATCTTCTTTTGTATGATAGTATGTGGTGAAATCCTTTCCTCTTCTTTATGTTGGTAATGTCATCAAAATTATGTATACAATTTATCAGAAGTGGATATTCCTTTGAATGTTTCAGTATGCTCTCTTTTGTTTGATGTCCAGTAGAAGCAGTTTTGCTGTCCCTGTTTAACATTTCAAGGTATTCATCCAAAGATATGTTGTTGTTTTTTCCACCGTGTAAATTAACAAATCTATTGGCAATCAAATGCTCTTTTTGATCAGGTGGAAGAATTCTCGAAGTTAATGCAGTCAGATGGATAGATCCAATCAGATACTTTACGTTGTTTGTTCTGTTATAAATTGGCAGTTCAGACTTTGCAGATCTTACGACTCTTTCACCATCGGCCATATCAACACATGTGTCCACGTTTTTATGCAGCAAAACCAGTTTAAAAACCGTAAGAATGTACTCTTGTAACTGGTCTCTGTTTTTCTCATTTGGCTTTGGTTTAGACTTGTCTATTTTAACATTATGACATTTGGATTCGTGGGATTTCAGTGATTCTGTATATGCATATGTTTTGTCACAGAAATGACACTTGACGCGGCCATTTTCCAAACTTGCAACTCAGTAATTTTCTGAATGATCTGGATTTTCCACCACTTTTCTTAAGTTTTCACAAATAACTTCTTTATTGTCAAAGAAATACTCTTTAATTATTGTATACCTTATGTCATCTATCCAATTAAGTTTTTGTTAATTTGTAATGTTTTCCAGGTTTTCTGGGATATCTTCTTCAGTGTTCTTTAATCCAAAGGTTTTTTTTTTAAATAGAAGTAGACAAACAGCGTCTAAGATTGCATAATACAGTAATTTATATGCTCTGTAAGAATTGCTTACTTTTTCCTTCACATTTCCCGTGTTCAAAAGATTTCTGAAGTAATATACAGTACATTTATCTCCTCTGCTCTGTGAACTGTTTGTCATCTTGTGAATTGCCAGTAAAAAAGTAAATTCTTGTACACTAATTTCACCATTCTGAAGCTCAAAATATTATGAGATGTTTTTTGGACCCAATTTGCACAGGTGTGCTGTTTTTATTGACAGTTTACTAGTTGTTGCATTGGTCAGAAAATGTGGTTACACCTCTCTGTATACATGGTATACTAATACACAATTATGTGCAATTATATCATGGCATCCACTTTTTATTTGGGTAGGAAGCCGGAGTACCTAAAGGCAATCCCTGACCTTGGGTAGGAAAACTGGCAATCCTTGTCCTTGATTCCCATATATATGTCTCACCTCCAGCAACTATCGTCGCGGGCGAGACATAAATGAGTTTTAATTTTATCTGGATATTGCACGATTATTCAATCAGTCATTTTGTTTTCTGAAGTTCATTGATCCAATTTTTTAAAATGCTCAAGGAAATCTAACCAAATACCAGTGTATGAAATTTCAAAAATTTAACTGGTAGTCAACATTTTTGTAAATCCAACTAACCTCCAAAGAAAACAGGTTCTATAATTTGTCCATCACGACATGGCACATATAGTTCAGACTTAATAACTTCTGGTGTCTTATTTTCATTACAGTCGAACAGTCCTAATGTGAATAAAATACCTCATATCATGTGCCAACCCTACATTAATATCACAGAATTCATATTTCTACCTAGCAGTAGGCTGCAAGTCATATAAATATTAATCAATAAACTTAGCAAATATATCAATATGCAAAACAATAAAATTCTTGAATATCGAAATAACATTAGTTTTTCCTAAAAGGACACTAAATTCCATCAAACTGTTCAGTAAAATCCTCAATACAATTATTTAATAAATATTGGTGGTCCATAAAACATGTTTCAGCAAGCCATGTGATATTATTTACAGCTCTTTTCATTCATGATTAGTTTTGCTTGATGTGTACTTGGAACACATTTTGAATTCCTATTTCCTTACTATCTCTGTATTTTATATTTTTATTATCTGTGTTGTTTTTTGTCCTGAATATTGACTGTATGTATGTTCCAAATGCTTTGAATATATGTCAATGAAGTGCTTGTACATGTATGGATTGTTTTCAATAACTGATGTACAGAAAAGAAAACAAAGCTCTTTCATCTGTTGTTTCTGCTCTACTTCTGATGGCAGAAATTGTGTAGCATCTACATTGACTTCAGGTGTAAATATTTCAGTTGGACATGTCTTCGGAACAACTCTGTCAACAATAGCATAAATGTTAAATAAATGTAAGGAAACTGTTTTTCTGTCTGATGTCCTGAAAGAAGGCAGAATGTTTTTGTCCCAATTGTCACCAATCTGTTGATAGTTAGTTGTGCCACCATTTGCCCAAGACTGTGTAAGAGCAACAATTTTTTCATGTTGAAAATTCTCCCAGTCTGAAAGTTTTCTTTGAACAGTAACTGGGTGACCAATCTGTGAAAGTCTTTCAATATCCTGCAATTGAAAAAGTTATTTTTTTTTACTTTTTACATTGTTGCATGTTGCATTAAATTAGAATACCTTCATGTTATTCAAATCTTTATGAAATTTAAAAAAAACCTTTTTTTTCAGATGAAATATAAATCTTAAGAAACTATTTCCGGTTAAGTAACATTTGAATTTACCAATCTTTAAACATATACTTTTAACATAAGGGGAAGCCTACCCTTTGTGTGCATCCACCATGTGTCAACATAAAACCAGACATAAACTGAATCAGAGACATCTCCTGGTCCTTCCATGCAGTCCAATAGCTGCTGTTAACAAGACATTAATATACTGTTTACTTGATACACTCGGTGGAATGTCACATACAATAGAATTAACTATTGCAAGTAACGCTGGACATTGCTGTTCAAGTTCACTGTAAAGATGTTCCCACTAGAAGTTTAAAAAGTCTTCATACTCCTTTCTTTGCATATAAAATCCAGAACCTCTTTTTGAAATCTTCCTGCTTTCCTCTTTAACGATATTAACATCCCCATTAATAACAGCCATAGGGTTTGAGTTGCATAAACTATCAACTATAACAGTGTCAACATTACTTCCCCGAATTAGCGATTTACAAATTTTCTGATGTGCTTCCTTCTTGATTGACGTTGTTTTCCTACCACTTGCATAATACACTGTGACCTGTGCAAATATAATAAAAAATGGTATTAAATAGAATAATACATCTTTCTTTATATACAACCAGTTGATAAGACAACAAATGAAAATTAAGAACTAAATTGCTGACCTTATTATAAATGAATGTATAAAATATACTTTTTTATTTAATTCTTAATGAAATTATGTAAGGGGGGAGTGGGGGGGGGAGTAAAAAGACATTACAAGCTCTTTTAAGTAAATTCAGTCATGAAAGTTATCTCATAATGTTTGAAATTAAATAAAATTACATTAATGTTATGTATATTATAATTAAGCAAAGGGAGGTTAACAAAACATTATTGCTAATTAATCCTTCCTTTATTTTTAACATTAAAAGCATTTGCCGTTTACTGATTTTTATTATTATACAAATATTGACAAATCTTTCTATAGTTAATTATATTTATCTACATACTAACTTGTGTACATGTATTTTCAGCCTGATATATACAGACGTCACAATTTGGTCATAAATGGTCATGTGAAAACAATTATTTCGTTGATCTTGAATATTCAAAAATAATGATGAACCTGTACAAAACATGCAATTATGTAAAACTGTAAACTACTATCCCATGAATCTGCCATGAACACATTAATTACCACAGATGTTTTTGTGAAATGGTCGCTTTGCTGTTTGACTCCTTTGACAAAACAAACATCATCTGAAGGATCATGGGATAATAAATTTGATAATCTTTACTACTAATCTACAAGTAATAATCCATATTTGACTTTACACATGTATAAGGACTAGTATATAAGGTGAAGGAATACACAAGTTTGAAATTAACACAGACAATATTTTATAATCTTTGGATGGCATCATATGAAAATTAGTGCACATGAGTACAAACAAAAGAAAACAGTAACAGAAAAAATGTCTCCTGAAGTGGAACAAACTTGAAATAAAAATCTTGTATGATTTAATACTTCATGTATTGTATATCTCTCAATGATGTAGTTTTGCATTCTGGTGCATGTACATACTAGTATATTGTACCACTAGTTATAGCAGAAAACATGTCAAGGTGATCCTTGTTTTTTTAATACACATCTGAATACATGTACATGGATAATGAAATCATACAAGATGTTGAAGTAAATAAAATGCAACAAACAGTCACTCAATAGCTCAAAAAATCAAAATTAGGTTAAATGTGTTTATATGTGATATGATTTGGAAAAATATGCACTTCTATTTAATTACATGTACATTTCAATATGCTTAGTTTTTACTCCTTACTGATCATATCAATATCATTATTAGTTGAGCAAATGAGTAAAAGTAACAACAACAAATCTAACACATGTTTTCTTGAACCTCAACTTCTCCTGTTCCTTGTTTTGAAATACAAGGTACTTTACTAGTTGTGAAACCAAGTGATCTTCTGACTTGCTTTGGTTTTGCATGTTGTTCAGCAATTTCTGCAGGAAAATTAATATGTAACTACATTTACACACATTTATATTTATTATGGATGTTGGCCTTGCATTGAATAATGCTTTTTGAGTGAATTGAATCTTATATAATTTTTAATTAAACTGTCAAAGCATACTTGGATGTTTAAATAACAAATGATCACATATGTGCAGTGTGCCAAGCAAATAATTGGAAAGGTATATGGCCTTAAAATTGACACAATAAGTTTTCCAACAAGAGTACTAGTAATTCATTGTATATCTACCTCAGAGTATAATTTAATACCTGTAAATGGGTTTTCTTTCGCTGGAACCATGGTAGCTGGAAGTACATTTTCTGGTTTTGGCATCAGCACTGCCAACTTTGACTGATACTTTGCTGCTGGTACTTGCAGTTCAATACTGAGACTGAGAGGTGGTATGTAACAGGGGTTAACAACCATTATAGTTGAAGGAAACTGACGAATATTTGAAAGTTGTGATGGAGGTTGGTTTAAACATGGTGATCTAAGTAACCTTTTTTCAAAAAGTACTTTCGTTGGCGATGTTCTAAATTGCAAATATGAGGCAGTCAATTCAGATTGGAACTTTTGGGCGACTTCCTTCTGCTGTATTACTTTGCCCACTTTACCATAGCATATCAGAAATATGCAATTGTCATTTTCCGGTGATACCTCTGAGCTAAAACCTACGATTACCTCTTTAATATTGTTTATTCTCTCACTTGTCAATCTTAATTTCTGTTTAATATGTTTTCGTTCGATCCCGCTTCCACCTGGCGTAACTTCGAGTTGAACGAACGACAACCCACAAATAACACATACGTTGTGGTTTTTTTTATCGAATGTACTGCTTCCGTGGTGTTGTTAATTCTGTAGATGCCATATTAGTAAGTTAATTTTGCTTCTATTTGGTTGTTTACATTTTGCATAAGTCATGTTGACATATTGTTATACGTTTAGTACACTTTGGCGTCGAATGAAAAAAGCCGATTTTTCGATGTTCCGAATATATACCTTAAGATTTTCTAGTCGCGATTCTGATTGGCTAACGGAAAATCTATGCATATGACCCCTGACGTGACCTGTAATGGGATGTTGTTAGATCTACAAGCAGCGACCATAGCAAAACGGGTGGAGCAAGTGAACGATTTAATTTTAATTAGATTTTAAAGAAATCTACCAACCAGTACATTTATTAAGTATCGAATCGACAAACATGACGATACAGCCTAAACAAAAAATAATATATATATATAGGCATCTACGTACGCACGGCACTGCTATAACTGAAATTTTCAATAAACTCAGGGTGACCCTAATAGACCATAACCCAAGGTGGACAGACAAACAGAGAAAAGAGAAAGAAAGTTTTTGGATTAAAACATTGGGAACATCATTTCCGAAGGGAATAAATGTAAAATTATAGGACTGTAGACCAGATACATCCATTGTCTCCAAATATTATGTAGAATTACGATTCGTTTTTTTTTATTTTAAAATTGCGTGTTTTGTATATATATTTATTGTAACCTTATTAATAGTGCTACTTACTTATACACCTGTACATACGTGTAATAGCACTGAAAACACATTTTTGTCGTTAATTATAAGAAATTGTATACATCATATACGTATAATGACAAAAACGTTTTACCTGTTATTGTCATTTCTTGAAAAAACACTGATGAAGCCTGTTGGACAGGCGAAATATTTCTGCAATTTATTTATTTATTTATTTATATTGACACTCAATGACTAAGGCCATTCGTTGGTCAGTCTGTGTCTATAATCTTGACAAAAACACCGTCATTTGTATCGTTGCATAATCTTCAAGACTTGTATATTATTTTTCTGTTTATGCTGTATCGTCATGTTTGTCGACACGATACTTAATAAGTTTACTTGTTGGTACTTTTTTTAGACCCTTTATATAATATTTTAAACTGCCTGTATCCCTGTGGACTTATATTATTCCATCTCCAAATGAAAAATACCTTAGCATTTAGAGTTAAATTCCACTGATGAGTCTTGAATAGACGAAACACACGTCTGGCGTAATGAATTTGTCACCTTGGTAATTTTGATAACATTTTATTGGAATATTTGAACAAATCCAAGTGAAAGCTTATCCTCGGTTAGGGGGATGGTTTGGGCAATGTATAGAAGTTTTATGTTCAGTTAAAGTGAGCAGGTTCAAGATCAATATTTTATGATTTGTTTACGTTATTTATTTATATTGACACTCAATGATTAAGGCCATTCGT
Organism: Limnoperna fortunei; assembly: GCA_944474755.1. Classification (NCBI taxonomy): domain Eukaryota; kingdom Metazoa; phylum Mollusca; class Bivalvia; order Mytilida; family Modiolidae; genus Limnoperna; species Limnoperna fortunei. The sequence goes on along the minus strand of OX104122.1, from coordinate 9,481,661 downwards.
TGGTCAGTCTGTGTGTATAATCTTGACAAAAACACCTCATTTGTATCGTTGCATATTCTTCCAGACTTGTATATTATTTTTTTGTGTATGCTGTATCGTCATGTTTGTCGACATGATACTTAATAAGTTTAATGGTTGGTACTTTCTTTAGACCCTTTATATAATATTTTGAACTACCTGTATTGTGCATTTACACGATCCCAGTGGACTTATATTATTCCATCTCCAAAAGAAGAATACCTTAAGCAGTCAGAGTTAAATGCCACTGATGAGTCTTGAATAGACAAAACGCGCGTCTGGCGTAATGAATTTGTCACCTTGGTAATTTTGATAACATTTTATTGGAATATTTGAACAAAGCCAAGTGAAAGCTCATCCCCGGGTAGGGGATCGTTTGGGGCAATGTATAGAAGTTTTAAGTTCAGTTAAAGTGAGAAGGTTCAAGATCAATATTTTATGACTTGTTTACGTTATTTATCTACATTGACACTCAATGATTAAGGCCATTCGTTGGTCAGCCTGTTTCTATAATCTTGACAAATACACCGTCATTTGTATCGTTGCATAATCTTCAAGACTTGTATATTATTTTTTTGTTTATGCTGTATCGTCATGTTTGTCGATCCGATACTTAATAAGGATACTTGTTGGTACTTTCTTTAGACCCTTTATATAATATTTTGAACTATCTGTATTGTGCATTTACACGATCCCAGTGGACTTATATTATTCCATCTCCAAATGAAAAATACATTAAGCATTCAGAGTTAAACGCCACTGATGAGTCTTGAATAGACAAAACGCGCGTCTGGCGTAATGAATTTGTCACCTTGGTAATTTTGGTCACATTTTATTGGAATATTTGAACATAGCCAAGTTTGTTTACATTGACACTCAATGATTAAGGCCATTCGTTGGACTGTCTGTGCGTATTTTTTTGACAAAAACACCTTCATTTGTATCGTTGCATAATCTTCGAGACTTGTATGTATATATAGGGTCTAAAAAAGGTACCAACCAGTACACTTATTATGTATCATATATATGTATATATCTAAATATCCATATTCTTTTTAAAATTCACTTTGAATCAAATGGATTATTATTTAAATTGTTTTTTACAGAATATATGTGTTAGTATATAAATCACTCGACGGAACATTATAAGTTGGGTATAATAGATTCATGTTAAAATATTTGCATAATCCTATTAAAATAGATCATAGCACGCACCTCAAGAATATTTATTTATATATTCATAGGTTTACCAGGCATTTTAAATATAAATACCAAGAGTGTCAATCACGGTCTGAGATTAATAATGGTAGAATCTAATTTTCTAATGCTAAGATGAAAACTCCAGAGGTCAATGTTTAAATTATTCAATTGATAAAATTAATGTAACAATATTTGGTTTCACACGGTTAGTAATTACCTTGTTTGGTAAATATGTCCAATTCATATAGACTACAGATCTGCTATCTATGTACACCTGACACCGGATTTGAAACGAGTCGCCAATCCAAATGTTCGTTTTAGACAATACTAAAATTGGTTGAGGAGTCTGCTCTACAAAATTAAAAGGATTTTTGTAAATTAAACACAACACTTGAACAGGCTAAAATATCATACAAAATTTAATTTGATAATGATGAATTAACCGACGTATTAGGAATGGTTAATGCCTGTCCTGAAAATTAAATGAATCATATTGAAGTCAAAAAAGCTGGACGAGTTTACATCTTTCCTACAAAGGTAAATTATGATGAGTTGACGTTTGTCCTTTAAAATAAAGTAGTGAATGGGTTGTAATCTGCAAACAATCTTGTCGCAAGCTTGTGACAAGGTTGCGTAACAAGTTATCATCTAATACTCCCAAATTGTAAGTTTATGAAAACTGACTAGCTGTTGCATGTTTACATAATAATTAAATAATATCTTCCTATATTAAATAACAAGAATGACATAGAAATTTTGCAGCCATCATAACAGCTCATTTCGTCAAATCTTTGTTTTATTATACTATATTTCTGGTGAGATTTATTATTTCCACTCGCCGGCAGCCAACCAGTGTCCATTATAATTTGACGTCTAATTTGTACAATAAATACACATGTTTTTTTTTCTATGGGAAATACTCGACAGTTTATGATAAAGCAAACCAAAGAGCACATCTACTACAGGGGGACGAGATGGTAAAAACTAAAAGCTCCGACTAATTTGTGCATGTTCCCACCGTGGACAGGTGGTACAAGCATATCCCATCTGAGCTGTAGTGTACAGTTTTCCATGGGAGATAACTCTAACAAATGTTTTTGGATATCAGTACATATTTTGAATTTCTAGTGAATGCTGAGTCATTGTCTCCATTTAAATTAAAATAAATGACTGTGTTAAAGATCCTGAGACACAGACAGCATGATGTCTAACATTGATAAATTCCATAAACCAAGTAGTTCAAGGGGTAAATAAACGGATTGTTGTTAATTTCCATTGCAGTTTGCATGATTAAAGTCTTTTGTTGATTTCAATTGAGGTCTTGAAATTGTATAGTGTTTGACTAAATTTGTGTTGACAATTTCCATTTTATAGTGCATTACTGAATGTTTATTGATAATTTCAATTGTATAGTGTGTAAATGATTGCTTGTTTTTTTCCATATAGTGCGTGAAGCATATTTGTTGTATCTTTCCATTGCTAATTGTGGGACTGAATGTTTGTTGCTAATTTCGATTGTTTCTATTATGTAGTGTGCGAATTATAGTTTTTTAGTAATACCTTTTTGTAGTGTGTGACTGAATATTTGTTGTTTTATTCCATTGTGTTGTGTCTAAATGTTTGTTGATTTTTTTTCCATTGTGCAGTGTGTGACTGAATGTTTGTTATTAATTTCAATGTATAGTGTGTAACTAAATGTTTTTTCTGTTAATTGTCATGGTGTAGTGCGTGTTCGCATATCCATTGTATAGTGTAAGATACTGAATGTTTCTTGATAATTTCTATTCCATAGTGTGCAATTGAAAGTGTTTTGTTAATTATATTGTGTAGTGTGTGACTGCATGTTTTGTTAATTTCCATTGTATAGTTTGTAACTGAATACTTGTTAGTCATTTCCAATACAAGCTATGTGTCATGAACATATTTATGCACATTATTTGTATTAAAAGTACACAGATCATTGTATAGAACTATTATATACAACATTCAGACTAAAAAGTCTTTGTTGTACCTTTGCAGTTCATTTCATGTTTATATTAAATCGGTATTCAGTGACCCACTGACTGATATAACAAAATTTTGATGTTCCTTGGAAGGTAGCAATAGAGGGTTTAAAAGTATATAATATTTAGGAGTTTTAAGACATTTTAAAACTGTCTCTTTTGGCTTCCTCACCTTCATATGCGCAGTAACTAAGTTCCAGTTTAAAAAGTTAACCTACTCTGATAGTTTAGCGCCAACAACTGTGATTCTTTGTTTCCATCTTTTGATGTAGCCATGCATTTAAACATCCCTTTAAAATAATGGCTTGGCAAGTATAGAATAAAGCCAATTCTAGGATCATAAGACACTGCAGTTGAATGCTCTACGTCTACTTCTGTATATCCTGTAGTTTTAATCAGTCTGACTATAGTGGAAGGATCCGTGACTCGACATGGCAAGCATTTCTTTTTGAACTGGTATATATCAAGTGACAGTAGATACGATGGTATTGACCATGCCGGTGCAAAAAGATAATTCAGATCTAAACAAGACTGATTTTATTTAAAATATATTTATAAAAGCTGTGTACAAATTTTATTCTATATACACTATTTAATGTTTTATATCCTCAACTAATACTTACGCGGGTACAATTTTAGAAATTCCATTGATCCTTATAATCAATGCAAACATGGTACATCATTCATTTTTTTTAATTTAATGGACAAAGACAGAAAACTGAGAACCCCGACTGTTGACGTAAACAGTAAGCCTTAGAGGCATTGTTGATTGGCTGTCTATTGTTTTATTGGAGAGGAAGCTTGAGCGGCCAATGACAATCCACTGACATTGGGAGGAAACAATGGCGACCTTTTTAACTAAGGCTGGATTCAAGCACACCCTGCCCGCATTAATACAGGAACGCAAATGACTGTTGACTGATTAAAAGTAAACTGATAAATACCTTAGCCAATTGGCTACCGAGGCCCAACAAAGTTACTGTTGACACACAGTAGATATAATTAACTACATTGAGACCTGGGTGGCCGAGTGTTTAAGCTAGTTAATCTAGTATTGATCACGTGCCTGGCAACACATTTAAACAAACAATAAGCTACCTTGACTATTTTAAAACCCCTCAAGTTTACCGTTGATACATAGTATACATAATCTACTACCTTAACCTTTGGACTGCCGAGGACTTTTAAAGTCACTGCTGTCACATAGATGATATGATTTACTATCCAGAGCCCATTAAAGTCACTGTTGACACATAAAAGATGCGACTAATTTCCTAGACCATACGGTGAGGAAAAAATATTAGTTACTGGTTTAAGAGAACTGTATAAATTACCAGAAACTTTTATTTATTTACTTACTAAATATATGCTGTCAAAGGAAGGCACTTACAATTCACTGGGATATGTATGTATGTATACATTTCATGTTCCTACACATTTACATTTGTCAGAAAATGTTATATATAATTGTACAAGCTTAAGAAGCAGGACAAAAATCATAAGGCATTACCAATCCTAATGAAAATGTAATTGCAATTTTTTATGACAATGTATTATACAATGTCATTGAAATGTTAAATGTGTCTTGTTTCTCTGGGGCTATTTTAAGTAAATATCCATCCAACATCAGGACTCCAGCTTTTAATGAAGGGTATAATTAAATTTATTGGAATTAATAGTTTTAACTTCACAATACCAAGGAATAATGGATATTATATTTTCGAAAGCTTGATACGGATCAAACAGTCTTTAAAAACAATTATTGCTCACTAAAATTAAGAGTTTTACGACATAGCCCCTTGTTAAACTCAATCGTGTGGTGGACATTTAAAAATATCTGATAAAAAATATATATTTTTCTTAAACTATACAGAGAAGCATAACAATAATAAAGTGACCAATTTAGGTTCCAAATAGTTCAAATGTTTCAGATAGGAAGTTTTTTAAATCTTTTTTCCAAAAAAGTTTTCATATTAAAATAATACATGTGGGGCAGCAGTCTAGCATTATTTAATGGAGTTAAAAATAAATAGCTACAATCCAATAAACATTCATTTTCAGTGTGATGCAGTTTTTTAAGAGAAGGCAATTGAAAATTTTCCAATATCAGAGGACAACTCAATGACTAAGTATGTTTGAGATTCATTCCACGTTTTATTGAATCCAGCAGGCAATGTTTCAGCTTTATTCAGGACAAAAACAATTGGTAAAAAAATATTTCAATAGATATTAAATCAACACCAAAGCAAAAGACCTGATCGTAATTTGCGACTTTCAACAAACACCTAAGGGATGAACGAACTTTGGTAACAGATAAACTTTGTAGTTTCTTAATAAAAACGGCAATATCTTAACTTTTCACTTTTTTAAATAAAAAAAACATCAACATAAAATACCTGACACATATATATAAACAGATTTCTTAAGCGTTGTGTTGTCGCCATAAAAACAAATATATTCTCCAGTATATGTGTAATTTGGTTTGGTGACATAGTAGGTTGCTAGGAATTCTTGCACATTGGTCTCATTGGATAGTACCTTTGTTATGTTCAAGGTTACAAACGCTGGTTCGGTCTGAAAACATTAAATATTTGCAATACTCCCAGAAGGAAATAAAAACGTTTGTTCTTTGAATATTTTTTAATTAAGGTTAAATAAAATATGTCATAAAATAATAACACAATTCAGAATAAGTAACTAGTTTGTAATTAAAATAACTTTCCCGGTCATCTTTATTTAAACTTTACATTTGCATTGAGCTGCTCATGTTTTACAAGACTTTGTTATTTGCTTGCAGACTCTGTTTTTCTTTGGTATATAGTAAAATTTAAAAAAGCTACAATGTACAATCAAGTTGACTGTACATGAAGTTTTCATTGTAAAGTCTTCAGAGATTCCAATTATAGTTAGTATTTTATTCTAGTTCAGAAAATTTTATTAAATGAGATATTCGTTTGTGAAGTAATGCTCTAACCAGATGATGTACAAAATCACAAACACACTCCATTTTCTCGTGCTGGTTTTACTAAAATATGTATTTTATTGATACAGAGTGAAAACAATATTCGGTTATTGTCATAAAATATGAAAGCATTTGTACTAGCTGCAAAGCAAACTAAAATGTTCTCGGCAGAGCCTTACATTTTTTCTGTGTATAAAACGTATACAAATACATTTTACAGGATCTGACAATGTATTGTATATTTATATTGATTTTGTTGTCCAGTTTCAAATTGCCATTGTCTATTGTCTTGGTCTTGTTTGGTAATACAGTTTTATACAATACAGCGTTGAGATAATTCTTCAACTTATTTGAATTTCGTTTAAAAAAACTTAGCTTGCGTGACATGTAAACTTACTTCATGTGTGTATCCTCGTACAACTTTCAGGAGAGGAGGGTAACCACCGTGACATTCTATCGTAAAGTCGTTACCTGCTGGTATGACATAGTCCCCTGCACTGGTGATATTTATGTATTCTGATGTTACATTGACAACCGGATTACGATTTTTTTTTAAACCTGAAAATACAATACAAAATATGCTGATAGCCTGAAAAATTAGTCAGAACTCAACAACGGATAGAATGAACTAACAACATTACTTTAGCTGCTTAAATAAAACACTTCTCTATGCCACCAAAGATGGCTTTAATCTTTACTTAGTAAACAATTTATTTGGTGAACAAGAGAATCCCAAACATTTGCAGGAAAAGAAAAATATCATTTTGAATCAAACACATGCATGCAATAATGCTTCTGTTCAGCAAGATTAAACAAGTTTTGTTGTAAATTCGATGTAACTTAAGTTCATCCCCGGTTTTCATTAAACATTTCAAATTTAAAACTTTCCTAGAACTTTCTTCTGCTCAAAAGTTACCCAATCAAAATATAATTGCTGGAAAGTAATTCGGAGGATAAAATCATAAAAAAGTTCGTGTTAAGAAGTTGTATGACTTAGACAAGGTATTTTGTATATATACATGCAGTAAACCTTTTGTGTTAAAATTAAGTCCTTAATCTGCATAAGAAATGAGCTCACATGACCAAGAAAATTTGCACAAATAGTTCAACAAATGTCATTTGTATTTCTCTACAATATCAAAACTGCCTTAAAATTCTACCATGAATTGTCGTTAGTTAAGTCTGAATGATTTTTATGAATATTGGTACTTAATTACTACACAATAGCAGTGATTTATGCTGCATTTGACCACGTTGCAAAGTCTTAGTTTATTAGCGATGAACGAAATGATATCTGAGTGCATGTAATTAATTATTATTTAATTAATGCATTACAACGCGACCGGTGTCTAATAAGAGACAGGCACTGCTTACTTGTCCGGAGCACCTAAGTGCACCCATGGTTTTTATTGGATTCGGGGGTCACTCTCTTTCTGTTTTTTGTGTTTTTGGTTTTTCTGTTGCGTTTGTCTATATCGGGATTTGTAACTGTCCATTGAATTTTGGCTCTTGTTGTTCGGTCGGTTTTCTTTGCTATCTTTCATAATCTCTCAGATAAAGGAAAACTAATTGACCATTTTGTAGGAATAAGATTACCCAGGTCACTTTAAGAAAATACAAACATATTTGCATGTATATTACCGATTTGCAAAAATACTAAAAGTCCTTTCCAAAATTTTGCTTTTTGGATGTTGGGTTCAATATTACCATAAAAATGGCATTAAATGAAGCAATGCTAGGAATTCCGTGTAAAATTTAAAAAAGATTTAAGTCAATATTGAAATCTTCATATTGATCCTTAGTCGAATTGGTTAATAAAGATCCTTCAAATTGTTACACAAGGCCATCACAGTTATATAGTAATATATAGTGTGTGAAAGCGATTTCGCTAATATACGACTAAACATAATATAATATGAAGTCTGTTCAACGTCCAGCGAGCAATCTTTCAGCTATATTCAGGAAAAGAAACAAGAACAACTTTACATACATATAGAACACTGCGTTTTACATTTTAAAAAGATCAATTTTGGTATTTAAAATTATTGGAAGTTGTTTGTGTTAAGCGCTATAATTAATGATGACAATTCTAAACTATTAGTGTTGTGTTACTTGTATTTGTTGTACAAAATACAGATAATGATACATAAACTTTTCGTTGTTGAATGGCTAATAAGCATAGCATGTGCATAGAGTATGACTAAACCTGTTAACCTGTAATTTCCTTATTTGCCCAGATATATTTCCTCGATTTATACACGTATCTGCCGGAGGGTTTTAGTCTAACAATAAAAATTTTTCAAGGGAAAAACCTTGTAGGGCTGGAACTAGTATAGCTGAAAATTCAGGTTACTGACACTGTTCGTGGATAAAGGACAACATGATCCGCGAGTAATGTTAATAGTTCCTGCATTAACAATCAGTTCAAGTAAAATATTGCTTTCATTAATTAATATATGTTTATTAATGTAAAGAACAAAAATAGTAGCATCCATGATACATAATATCCTCTAAAATAATGTAAACCAACAAATAATCGGAATATGATATTCTTCGAAGTTTTCCAGTCTTTCATATATATAAAATCAAAACAGGCATAGTTACTTCTTTTATTCGTAAGGCAAACTTATTTTCTATACTTATTATCTGAATTCATATCTATGTGTCTTAATATTTGTTGTTTTAATTCATGATATACTGAAAACATTACTGTGTTTAGTCTGCTATGGCGCAAATCGCAAGAAGTCACAACTTTTCAATCTCACTTTCCCACATATCAATAGGTTTTTTAAGACAGACAAGGAAATAATTTGCAAAAGCAGTCTTTTTGAAGTACTGACATATTGTGTTGCAACAGCCTATATATTACACAGATTGATTATGTATGCTATCTTTAATACAGTACAATATATAAAGCTTTAGACAGCACAAATTGTCGCCGAATTATTTTCTTCCTGGTAGAAAATATATGAAGCACTTACCTGACATTGTTTTGTTTGTTTGTTTTTTTTTTTATTTGTTTTTTTCAGCAATTATTCAGCTATATCGTGGCGTCCAGTTTGTATTGAGGAAAAAGCCGGAGTACCAGGAGAAAACCGGAAACCTTCGATAGAAAACTGACCAGCAGAAATTGTCTGCACAGTTATAAATAACTTTTTCTCTGTTTTCGCAAGTGTGAAGTTGTCGCACCAACAAATGGAAACCGTCTGATATTGGAAAAGTTGACATGATAAAAGTAAGGTTCATTAAGTTGTACAATATTTGTATCTGCCCCCAAGAGAGGAAGGTCAGGGCATATAATTGTACCTATATCTGGGCAGAAAATATCAGTCACACTTTCACTGCTTTTGAATAGCAAAATGGTTTTGAAAATTGTTATGGTCTATTGTACGTTGTAACCTCTTTCCGGAAATATCGAATCCTAATTATTCTTCCTATTTATTTCAACTCATTTTACTTGATAAGTCTTGAAGTTGTTAGAGCCCTGAATATGAATTATAGAGATTACAGTGTATTTTATACCACTGATTTAAACGTGGGGTATATAATGATGCGTGTTGACCGTCCGTTACACTGGGGAGTACATATCTGCACCTCCTCCTACACCATTGCTTGGAATTTAATGAAACTCTTTCAGAATCTTATTTACAGAATGCCATTGTCCACATGATATGTTGCATTTTGATCTAGATGATATTTGGGGATTTTAATAACAAAACGTAGACTTTGAAATCGCTGATAGACGGATTGTTTGTTTGTTTGAATGTTTAACGCCACTTTCAGCAGTTTTTCAGCCATATCATGGCGTCCAGTTTTTATTGGTTGAGGAAACCGGAGTACCCGGGGAGAACCCCCGACCTTCGGTAGGAAAACTGGCAATCCTTGTCAGTTAAGATTGGAGTCGAGTACACCCCGCCCGCAGTGAGACTCGAACCCGCAACCTCAGTGTTGACAGACCGATGCCCCCTGATAGATGGAAGCGCGATATCAAGGTTTTTCTTGTTTATATATATATTATAATTAGATTTTAGAATTCACACCGTTGTTGCACTGCGACACCTATTCGCTGTAATTATGTCCAGCGCTCTATACCAGTCGGCCAAATCCGCTTTTTAAAAATATATCTTCATTAATCGAAGTTAATCTAGAGATAGACATAATGTATGTTTACTCGCGTGTGACGATGACATTTTTATAAGTAATGCAAACTAATCTTACAGTAATCTAACACACCATTTGTATATATAATATAGGATGACACAGTTAATTGTCATAGAGTCACAGGAAGTAAATTATAGACAAACGTCTACGTATTTGTATATACACACATAGTACATGTGTACATGTGTACTGTGTATGTAAACCCATAAATATATTTTATAATGCATATTTTATACGTATACAAATTAAAATTATATGTTAACAGTTTGATTTTTTATTAGTTATTGACTACATTGGTGCTAATATTATTGAACTAATAAATACACTTGGCCAAAAGTTAGGGACCACCAGGTTTTGCTTCAAATAAATACAAAAATTAATTGTTTCTGGTTCTTTGTACATATGTTATCAACAAAAGCTAGGTTTGTAGTATCTATTGTTAAAATTTTTAAATTGCCCGATTCACGATACAATAACAATAGAGATTTAAAAAACACTACCCTCAGCTTTTGAAAACCCAAGTTTGGCGCCTTTTTTCATTTCATAATGTGCACGTGCGTAACAGGTAAAATTTATCCTGTTTTGAAATCATTTCAACATGGATCATCGAAAACTAGCAGATGCAGAGAGATGGCAAGCAGTTGGTATGATAAGAGCTGGAATGACACAGCTGCAGGTTTCAGATAGGTTCAATGTTAGCCATTCTGTCATCAGTAGGCTAATAAGACAATATAATGAAACCGGTATTGTTGGGCAAAGGCCAAGATCAGGACGACCGTAGAAGACAACAGAGAGAGAAGATAGACTACTTCGAAGACTTGCTAGACAACAACCTTTTACCACTGCAAGCAGGTTGCGTAGTCGATGGAATGTCCATGTTAGAATCAGTAGACGGACAGTAAACAGAAGGCTAAACTGCGGAAGACTTCGAGCACGTAGTCCAATAAAGCGACCAGCACTTACACAAAGACATAAGGATGCCCGGCTGCAGTGGGCGCGTGACCATATCGGGTGGAATATTCGCTCTTGGAAAAGAATTCATTGGTCCGGCGAAAGTCGTTTTCTTCTGAAACCAGTTGATGGTAGGATGCGGGTATGGCGTCAACACAGCTCTTGATCCTGCACATGTTCTGGGAACTTCAGCTTTTGGTGGTGGCGGAGTGACAGTTTGGGGCTGCTTCTCATATGACTGTAAGTTAGACTTATGTCCATTAGATGGCACACTAACTGCTTTAAAACACAGAGATCAGATTCTGGACCCCCGTATTGTACCCCATTTTGATGCGCATCCACTTGGAAACAGACCCGTGTTCATGGACGACAACGCAAGACCTCATAGAGCACGCATCGTCAAAGATTATCTTGCAAATGAGGCAATTGAGACATTACCATTGCCTGCCATGTCTCCGGATATGAATCCGATAGGGCATGTTTGGGACTACCTCGGCCGGAAAGTGAATGAACGTGACCCTCCATGTCAGAACATTCAAGAATTGCGTGATACTTTAATTCAGGAGTGGCGGCAATTCCCTCAACGTAGACTTCAGAGACTTGAGGAGACGAGTTCAAGAGTTGCACCGGAAGCGTGGAGGACACACACGATACTGACTCTTTTCTTGTGAATAAATGTTTAAAAATGATTTCTTCTTACATCTAAATAACCCTCATGCTAACTCTTTGTATGTAACATTTCCAGCGCTTCAAACTGAAACATTTTTTTAGTTATGATTTTGCAGTTTTATGGCATATTTTTACAAACGACATCTTGTTGGTCTTTTCTATACATTTTGAATAGTAAAATCATAAACTTCTTTAAAATAGTCGACTATTTTAAACGAAACATGAAATGAACAATAGATGGTTATATATTGATAAAAATATTAGTTTTAAAAAATCACCTCCACTAAAATCCTGGTGGTCACTAACTTATGGCCAAGTATATATATGACGGTGTTTCTTGTCAAAAACGCTGATGAGTCTTAAGTAGACGAAACTCGCGTCGGGCGTAATGAATTTGTCACCTTGGTAATTTTGATTACATCTTGTTGGAATATTTGAACAAAGCCAAGTGACAGCACGGCACGTCCGCGGATGGCGGACTGGGAAGCAACTATATAAAATTTTTGGGTTCAGTCTAAGATCAATATGTTATGCCTTGTTTACGTCATTTATTTATATTGACATTCAATGACTAAGGCCATTCGTTTGTCAATCTTGGTCTATATTTTTGACAAGAAACACCGTCATTTGTATCGTTGCATAATCTTCAGATTTGTATATTATTATTTTTTGTTTATCCTGTATCGTCATGTTTGTCGATCAAATACTTAATAAGTTTACTGGTTGGTACATTCTTTAGACTTTTTATATAATATTTTGAACTACCTGTATTGTGTATTTACACGATCCCAGTGGACTTATATTATTCCATCGCCAAATGAAAAAATACTTTAAGCATTTAGAGTTAAACGCCACTTGTTGGAATATTTGAACAAAGCCACGTGACAGCACGGCACGTCCGTGGATGGCGGACTAGGAAGCAACTATATAAAAGTTTTGGGTTCAGTTGGAGTGAGAAAGTCTAAGATCAATATGTTATGACTTGTTTACGTCATTTATTTATATTGACATTCAATTACTAAGGCCATTCGTTGGTCAGTCATGGTCTATATTTTTGACAAGAAACACCGTCGTTTGTATCGTTGCATAATCTTCTAGACTTGTATATTATTATTTTTTGTTTATGCTGTATCGTCATGTTTTTCGTTCCGATACTTAATAAGTTTTCTGGTTGGTACATTCTTTAGACTTTTTATATAATATTTTGAACTACCTGTATTGTGCATTTACACGATCCCAGTGGACTTATATTATTCCATCGCCAAATGAAAAAATACTTTAAGCATTTAGAGTTAAACGCCACTGATGTGTCTAAAGTAGACGAAACGCATGTCTGGCGTAATGAATTTGTCACCTTGGTAATTTTGATTACATCTTCTTGGAATATTTGAACAAAGCCAAGTGAGAGCACGGCACGTCCGCGGATGGCGGACTGGGAAGCAACTATATAAAAGTTTTGGGTTCAGTTGGAGTGAGAAAGTCTAAGATCAATATGTTATGACTTGTTTACGTCATTTATTTATATTGACATTCAATTACTAAGGCCATTCGTTGGTCAGTCTTGGTCTATATTTTTGACAAGAAACACCGTCATTTGTATCGTTGCATAATCTTCTAGACTTGTATATTATTATTTTTTGTTTATGCTGTATCGTCATGTTTGTCGATCCGATACTTAATAAGTTTACTGATTGGTACATTCTTTAGACTTTTTATATAATATTTTGAACTACCTGTATTGTGTATTTACACGATCCCAGTGGACTTATATTATTCCATCGCTAAATAAAAAAATACTTTAAACATTTAGAGTTAAACGCCACTGGTGAGTCTTAAGTAGACGAAACGCGCGTCTGGCGTAATGAATTTGTCACCTTGGTTATTTTGATTACATCTTGTTGGAATATTTTAACAGAGCCAAGTGACAGCACGGCACGTCCGCGGATGGCGGACTGGGAAGCAACTATATAAAAGTTTTGGGTTCAGCTGGAGTGGAAAGTCTAAGATCAATATGTTATGACTTGTTTACGTCATTTATTTATATTGACATTCAATGATTAAGGCCATTCGTTGGTCAGTCTTGGTCTATATTTTTGACAAGAAACACCGTCATTTGTATCGTTGCATAATCTTCTAGACTTGTATATTATTATTTTTTGTTTATGCTGTATCGTCATGTTTGTCGATCCGATACATAATAAGTTTACTGGTTGGTACATTCTTTAGACTTTTTATATAATATTTTGAACTACCTGTATTGTGTATTTACACGATCCCAGTGGACTTATATTATTCCATCGCCAAATGAAAAAATACTTTAAGCATTTAGAGTTAAACGCCACTGATCAGTCTTAAGTAGACGAAACGCGCGTATGGCGTAATGAATTTGTCACCTTAGTAATTTTGATTACATCTTTTTGGAATATTTGAACAAAGCCAAGAGACAGCACGGCACGTCCGCGGATGGCGGACTAGGAAGCAACTATATAAAAGTTTGGGTTTAGTTGGTGTGAGAAAGTCTAAGATCAATATGTTATGCCTTGTTTACGTCATTTATTTACATTGACATTCAATTACTAAGGCCATTCGTTGGTCAGTCTTGGTCTATATTTTTGACAAGAAACACCGTCATTTGTATCGTTGCATAATCTTCTAGACTTGTATATTATAATTTTTTATTTATCCTGTATCGTCATGTTTGTCGATCAAATACTTAATAAGTTTACTGGTTGGTACATTCTTTAGACTTTTTATATAATATTTTGAACTACCTGTATTGTGTATTTACACGATCTCAGTGGACTTATATTATTCCATCGCCAAATGAAAAAATACTTTAAACATTTAGAGTTTAACGCCACTGATGAGTCTTAAGTAGACGAAACGCGCCCCTGGCGAAATGAATTTGTCACCTTGGTTATTTTGATTACATCTTGTTGGAATATTTGAACAAAGCCAAGTGACAGCACGGCACGTCCGCGGACGGCGGACTAGGAAGCAACTATATAAAAGTTTTGGGTTCAGTTGGAGTGAGAAAGTCTAAGATCAATATGTTATGACTTGTTTGCGTTATTTATTTACATTGACATTCAATTACTAAGGCCATTCGTTGGTCAGTCTTGGTCTATATTTTTGACAAGAAACACCGTCATTTGTATCGTTGCACAATCTTCTAGACTTGTATATTATTATTTTTTGTTTATGCTGTATCGTCATGTTTGTCGATCCAATACTTAATAAGTTTACTGGTTGGTACATTCTTTAGACTTTTTATATAATATTTTGAACTACCTGTATTGTGTATTTACACTATCCCAGTGGACTTATATTATTCCATCGCCAAATAAAAAAATACTTTAAGCATTTAAGGTTACTGGTTGGTACATTCTTTAGACTTTATATATATATATATATATATATATATATATATATATATATACTATATATATACTAGTATATATAACTTTATTTCCCTCTTTTATGGTGGATTCAATAAATAAGTATGTACACCAATAACATTTTAAGTCATAATGAAATAGGAACAGAAAGTAAACTTAAAATTAAATAGAAATAAAAAAATGTTGTTACAGTGATGTCACAAGAGTTCTGTACATTCTAGTAACGTGTATTCAAGGAGATGCTGACACATTTGTTGGATGTAAAATACATATATTTTAGACAAAAGAAGCTGTTCATCATCCTCAATATTGTAGTTAGTATCACACGATTGTACTATTATGGTGAATTCGATAAGGAATCAAGAAAAAAACTGAATGAAATTGGGTTTATACTGATGAAGTATCCCCACATTTCGTCGCCTATAGCTTTGGAGTCTGAGAAGACTGTAAGAACGTGGTTATAATGTTGTTAAAAAGTTGTCCGCATTTTTCGCATAGAAAGTCAGACGATTCATTTTTAGTCGGGCTCAGATGTCAAGAGCATATTTTGCGGCAGTTCTCAGTTCCGGAAAGAGTCTTGCAATGTGCCAATCGCGATTTGGGACGATATTTGGGTGAATTTACAAGAGTTCACAATCACATTCATTTAATGTTCAGTTTTTCCAGTTTCTTCCAACGACTTTGCCTTTGCTTTCAATATCAACTTTCAACTCCGTTTTGGAGGGGGGTATTAATCATCAATGAATTGTTGTATATAGTTGTTCAGATCGTACTTGTTGGCGATTCTCATCAATTTGGGTATTATGCTTGAAATTGTGCTAGGAATTGGAGTAAGTGAGTGAGTAGTAATTTTTTGAGATGGCGTTGTTTGTAAACGACACAAACTACCAAAGAACTGAAGTTAAGTTTACGTATGTCAATGATACATTCTAGTTGGAGAATACTTAGAAGATTCGTGTACTTATATGTTGGAGTTCGGATGAGTAGTCCCCGTAGAGCATTTATAACGTGACAATGAGCTCTTTCTAACAAAAGTATTCCTCTCGATGATATTTCAGAACATAGTTCACTCCCAAAGAAAGCTTTCGGTTAACATATTTATGAAACTATTTTCCAGCAAGTCAGTGGGTTCAGTAATGACGGATGACCCCAGATCTAATTATGTTCAATGCAGATCCTCCTCGAAGGATGCGAAAAGCGTTAATCGGGCACTCCAAAGAATTAAATTTTGCGTCCTCCATGTTTTGCACAATTAACAATTGGTAAGGGAGAACCGTAAAGTAGAATAGTATCGTTGTCGAGATGTTTTTGTTTTCCATATATTACGGGTTGACTTTTTGTTGCCAAAAAGCAAATGTTTCCATTGGCGACTGTTGACCATTTGCTGCATTCCATATTTAATAGTTGACATAACGGCGATATCATCAGCTTGAACAGCACTAAATATTTTTAGGTCGATCACAACCGTGCGTTGACTCTGTCAAGTTGTTTAAGCAGCTGATTAATGTAAACTAAATAAAGTAGGGCAGATAAAACACTGCCTTGACGAACTCCCCTTAGGAGTCTAAACCAACGTGACATTATTCCATCATGAAGAACGCAGCTCTTCATTCCATCATACATTTCAGACATTAATTTGTAATATGCGATCATTTATCTCTGGACAGTTTATAAAGCAGACCAAGATGCCAAACAGTGTCAAAAGCTTTCATACTGTCCAGTAGTGTCACATACACGCTAATTCTCTCTACATAGTGTCGAACAGTCTCTTGAAGATTAAATTATGCATGAGTGCTAGATAAACGCTTCTGGTAAGCCATTTAGTTCTTTTTTCAGAAGTTTGTTCTGAATCCTGGCAGTCACAATAGAATATCCTTTCAAACACTTTAGCTACACAAGACATTAAAGATATCGCTCGATACGAATTCTGGTCAACTTTAGGTATGCTACCGTCTTTAAAATCATAATCAAATTTTGTTTCCAGTGATTGGGAATGAGTCCGGCGTATAGTATAAGGTTGAAAAATGGCAAATGTGCAATGACAGCAGCTTTCCTCTATATTTTAAATGTTCGTAAGCGATATTGTCTAGTCCTGTTGCTTTATTATTCTCAAGGGAGTTAATAAGTTTGTTGATCTCCGTTTCGCTGAATTTCTCAATAGTGCATGGCGAGTTGTGAAGTTTTAAAAACAATGTATTCAGAGTATATGCAACGGAGGTTTGTATCTGCTTTTAGATTTCTGAAAGATATTTTCAAAGTAACTTGACCAACCTTCACTAATCAGTGGCGGTGTTTAGAGTTGTTCCATTTAAAGAGAGAGAGAGAGCTGTAACGGTTTTGTTTCTGTTACGACTTTTCAGTACTGACCACAAATGTTTATGATCGCTTTCGGCAGACTCCTCTATTTTCATAGAACATTCGCAGGTCCATGCATTATAGGCCGCATTTAGGGCCTTCCTGAAGACACGTTTACAGGTTTTGTATTTACCTAAATATTGATTGGTCATGCATTTGTCCGTTTGCGATATATAAAGAGCGCCCGTTAAAAATGCTTTTTTTGGAAATTTTGAACTTCTAAAGTCCAATACGGTTTGAGGTGTTTCATAAATGTCTTGTGAGGGAGAGCGTCAGAATCTGTGGAGAGTATGGCATCGGTGATTTACTGATGGTAACTGTCGATAATATACGGGAGACAGCGCCTGTTGGCTTTTCAATTAACGAAAAATGCTGCAAAACAGCAAAGATATACTCATTTAAGACGTTGGTTGCCTTCGCTTTTGTTCAGGAAACTTTTGTCCGCGAATGATTCTCCATTACGAGAGCATCGATAGTGGTTGTTATTTTTAATGAATAGATAACTGGAACGTGATCAGAGACTTTGTATTAAATGATCCTCTGGTACAGACTCACTAAGGACTGAATTCAATTGATCATGTGTGATGTCTTCATTGAAAGTTGCGCGTGGACCACTAATTTTTGCATTAAAGTCGCCCATCAAAATTATGGAATCTAAATCTTTGTAAGCATTACATAAATCATACATATTCTCGATTTCATGTTGATATAATTTTAATGGAAGCGCCGATGCAGGTATATAGACCAAACATATGAATAAAGTATTTGAGCATGGCAAGTTTAATTGCCTGAAATTCGCAGACTGTCTATTTCAAGTTCTGCGACGTACTCACTATTTTTTGCTGATCATAAAAGCGACACTTGTATTAATTTTAAGGTGAGAGTTCATCAAATCCTTTGCTTATAGAGGTAAAGTCACTGTCAATTGTACCCACAAAGTGAAAGCTATTTACGCGTAGCCAGTGCCAAGGCTAATATGTCTATGAGATACTTTGCGTGATACAACGCCCTTCAACTGTTTTTGAGAAGATGGGTGACAATTCGAACTCGGAAAATGCACAGGTATATGAAATTGAAACCTTATTTGAAAGGGTTTGACTGTTCTAAGTCAAGTCCCGCTTTTCTGATTTTGGGTAATATCGTTCGTTTCTAAGTGTGGTAGGTGTGTTTTAGATGGGCGCACGAGTAGTGTTTGGCAGCGTCATTCGGGTTGTCAGTTTTCGACTGCATGTTAGTTGAGCTCTGTTTTTCAATACGCATGCATTGCTGTTGCCCTTTTTGTTGAAGAGTCTTGTTTCACGTTCAAGTGCAACTATTCTCTTAGTGAAATCGCAAAATGATGATGAGCACACCGCGATGTCTCTATATTGTCATCAATCTCTTTCATATCCTTGTTCATAAAAAGTATTGTGATTTTCATGTTTGATATTCCCAGTTGTCGCTCGTCACTTATGTTTGAGATACGTGTGGATTCACAATTAAGGTTATATGCAATCTCATTTGACGACTTATTCAAGGTCGTAATGTCTGGCTTAATCTTTTTCTAAACCAGTTTTGACGTTTGAGCAACGCCATCAGTATTCTTATCGATATCCGCGTTTAGAACCAGTAGACGGGTGGTGTTATTTTATGTGTTTTCTTGCATTGATTTCACTTCGGTTTTAAGTTCGCACACGTCCCACAATGTATCGTTAAGCTATTGTTTTATGTTCCTACACCTTTCCACAAGTTTAGAGTTGGAGTCTTTCAAAGTTTATTTGCTATAAATGCTCTTTTCATTTTGACTGACAGTCAGTTTCTTGTGCATGCTCTCCTTTTATGGTATTTATGTCGCGTTCTAATCGGATGATTGCATCTTTAAAAGTACCTATATTAATTGTGTTATTTTCGGTGTTCTCTTGTTGGGAAACACTATAAGTAGAAATTTCTAATGTTGACTGTGTTTTTGATTTAGGGATACTAGAATGTCTCTAAATTCTTCGACGAAGTCGCCACACATTGCTTTGCCGAGAATATAACAGTCGCGCGATAGCTTATTTTGGATTGAGTCGCCATTTTGTTTTATTGGTGCCAGCCTCTTTTTAAGCGAAGCGTTATGAAATGGGAAATCATGTTTTTAAGTGCTGTCATGAGAAGTTCATTTCTTACTGTTTGGAGGTGTGATGGTTGATTATGGCATCCAGTGAGAATATTATTTATGAAACACTCTTTAGGTAGGAAAATCTAACGATTTTGTATTTCTTTTAATATGTTGGGTATTGTTCCTTGTTCATGTTTAAATGATTGTGATAGTTTTTGAAACGCTATGCTGTCTAGGCTATTTGATGAAATATTTTGATTTTGATGTACGGGCACCAACAGATTGCTATTTAGTAGTTCCAATAATGAGAGCTGGGCATGATAATCGGTCAGTGTTATTCATCGCTTTGATATAAGGTTTGACTGGTTACAGTTTTTTAAGCAATTTTTCAGACAGAATTTAGAGTTATAAATGAAACTAACGAACGTTTATTAATTATAAGTTCCTTGTTCAAAAATGAAAATCCCGCTACACGTGAATTCTAATATGCAGCACCCAGAGTTCAGTCCGATCGATAATACTGTAAATACAAGTAAACAAAAGATTGATGAAATTTCTGGTATACGCGGAATGATAACGATTGCTTTGATTGCAGCTACAGTTAATCTTAAGTTCAGGTTTGATCTGAATTCGAAATCATGCTTGATTGTTTTCGATAAATTTGACAGTAGGCTCCTTGCCAATGGGTTCTGAGACGACAAATCGGGAGGTAAGTCAGGGAAACTTTGCCATTTACAGGGGTAAAGGGAACACACTAAGCCACATTAAACGTATACCAAAAATGAATACTTAAAAATCAAAAATACAACAAAGTTCCGGGCATTTAATTTTGCTGCGCCTGACGCGCGTTTCGTCTATTCAAGACTCATCAGAGGCGCTCTACCCCCCAAAAATGTGAAAATGCCAAACACTATATGAGTATGAAGAGCATAGAACAATAAAACCAAAATATGCCGGACTGGAAACAAAATTATGACTAAGATCAACCAATACCTGAGGTAGGAAGAACCTTAGGTTTTTGACAATTTTGAAATTTTTACACGGACAATTTCATAACTTTGATGTGTTCTCCAACACAAAAGTGTTGATGCCGGAGAGGGCTAAGCTCTGGGAGTTAAAACTCCACCAGCAGCGTTAACCATCACGGATGTTAAAAATCTAAAATGCAACAAAGTTCCAGGTAATTAATTTTGCTACGCCTGACGCGCGTTTCGTCTATTCAAGACTCATCAGAGGCGCTCTACCCCCCAAAAATGTGAAAATGCCAAACACTATATGAGTATAAAGAGCATAGAACAATAAAACCAAAATATGCCGGACTGGAAATAAAATTATGACTAAGATCAACCAATACTTGAGGTAGGAAGAACCTTAGGTTTTTGACAATTTTGAAATTTTTACACGGACAATTTCATAACTTTGATGTGTTCTCCAACACAAAAGTGTTGATGCCGGAGCGGGCTAACCTCGGGGAGTTAAAACTCCACCAGCAGCGCTAACCATCAGGGATGTTAAAAATCAAAAATACAACAAAGTTCCAAGGCACAAAATTTTCCTGCGCCTGACGCGCGTTTCGTCTATTCAAGACTCATCAGAGGCGCTCTACCCAAAAAATTTGAAAATGCCAAACACTATATGAATACGAAGAGCATAGAACAATAAAACAAAAATATGACGAACTCGAAACCAAATTATGACTGAGGCTTTGAAAATTTTGAAATTTGTACACGGACAATTTCATAGCCTTGATGTGCTCTTCAACACAAACGTGTTGATGCCGGAGGATATATCTAGTCTTTATGATTTATCCTCTGCTTCGTTTTGAAAGTCGTCCATTTTTCCGGGAATGCGCTTTTCGCTTCAACTTAGTGAAAATAATACGGAATGTCTTTTTCTAAATCGGTATAAAATAGAGTTTAGATATTCTAGTTCTAATACTTTTTACTAGTGTATGCTTAGTTAACTCGACCCTTTGATATGTCAGGTGAGGGTCAAAGGCTCTGTTAAACCTCTGGTTTTTGTGTGCCATTGTTAAAAATATTTAGCAAAAAAACAATCAAACACCAACAAAGCCGTCAAAAATATTATCCACAAATCAAAGTCCTGACTTGGTACAGTCATTTAAAAAGAAATGATGAGTTATACCAGGTTGTACCGCATTACAAATCCTTCGCTTCTTACTGTGATGTGTGAGTTGGTGTGTAGAAAAAAATTGGGCTGGGTATCATACAATCCTAATAATAGGTGTATTCAATAATCGTCGCACTACAATTAACATGTACTACATTAAAAAAATGGGAAAAATTTCTGCAATAAATCTTCACACGAATATTTATTAACTAATGAATGATATATATTTAAACTTATTGAAGGTGTGGTTGAGAACTTCGTTCTTGTAACCTTGGTTTATAAGTCTTTTTCGAAGAAATTGGAGACGTTTGCAAAAATCAACATACTCACTGCAAGCTCTTACATACCATATCACTTAAAAAATATGGATAGAAAACGTATGCAGGAGAAGGTGGAATAATGCTGCATAAGTGAAGAAAATGTAGAATTTGGAATATAGAAGATCGTCTTATTTGTCATAAATTCTTGTACTGTTATTAACATTGGCAACATATTCAAAATGTAAGTATAACAATGATGTAGACGAAGTAAAAGATGTACGTTTATCAGTAATGTAGATGTAGACTAACTAATATCTATTAGTGAAATTAAAGGACCTAATGTATGCTATCTTCTAGCCTTTAATAGGGCGTAGTAGAGATTCAGTTTCATACGACACTGGCTTTAATTAAGAATTGAATGAATTCTTTTGAAGCTTCATTGACGTATGAAAGCGTTGATCGAAGCACATTTTCAAAGAAGAAAAAGTTTTGTTGAATTTAATTAAATTCTCCTCATGGCTACAGGTTCAACTGAAAAACGCAAAGAATGATTCTACGTCATCTGTAACGGTTTGATCCAATAGAAATCTAGGATATCGATGAAAGACATACGTAATGTGAATATTAATCTAACAAGAATCAGAACAAATTTTCAATATAGCAAAAAGGATGGTGTTGCATAAACACATAAGTTTTGCATGATACACGATAAAATTTTATTAAAAGCAGACTGATTTTTCATTTGACAATCATCGATTGTTTGATAAAACTGTTGATATTCTTGATTGTATTTGAATCAATTACTACAGAGTCATTGAAACAACAATGTTTTAAGGAGGTTATAATTTGTAATTTCAATATACCTATAGCCTATAGTACTGCATCAATGTACTGTCACAAGATCTAAACTATTACACACTACATCATATATACTCGAGAACTTATTACAATTCAATACCAAAGAAAGCGTTAAGTAGATCAACGTCAGCCAAATGCTTACCGATGCACATATCTCTATCTTCATCACTTCCGTCCTTGCAATCTTTATATCCATCACAACGTTTAATTTCCGGAAAGCACTGCATGCCATCGTTACATTTTGTTTTACCACCAGGACAAGTTCGTGCTATATATTAAATAAAAAATGTTGAAAAAAAATCAATATGACAAGTACATCACAATTTCTGTAAGCACAAAAAGTGATTAGATAATTACTCTCGCGCAGTGGTTTAGGATAAGTTACATTTACATCATAATATATTCCTTTAGCTAATGACCTAATGACTGACCTTGATGTAATTTCATCTTACTAAAATTCAAGATCTGCAGATACTAAGCCACCTGAAATTGTTATATTGTTTCTTATAGAATATAATGGTTTGCCATAATTTAGTTCTTTATTTGCAAACAAGTGTTTCGTAGAAAAGTGTATATCTGTGTATATTTTTATTAACATAACAGTAGTCAGAAAAGCATTTGGCTTCATCTGGATGGTTGTACAATGTAAATATGCCACGAAAGATATTAAGGGTTTGATGCACACATTTTTAAAATTGATCTATTGACCAGCTAAAAACAACAAATATTATGTATTATAATTGCATTCATTTCGAAAAATTAACGATGAAACGCTTGCGGTACAGTTTTTTTTTAAATTTATAGATCAAACTTGTAACATTTTTCCAAAACTTATGATCGAATTATTTACTCTTTCAAATTTGACAGGCTTACTGTAAATCAAACAACAAAACTAAATTATTCAAAAATGAAATGGCGTTGATAATATAGTAGTTTTCCATGATAAACGATATCAGTTACTTAACAAGAGACCGATTTTTAATTTGACCATCGAAGTGATGATATATAAACATTTAAACGACAACTAGACAACCATATTCTTACAAACATATGTCACAGGAAGAACTAAACTTTTTCTTTTGACTAGTTATGGATATCTTTCAAAAGCATTTGTCTTCATCTTGATGGATGTACAATGTAAATATACCACGAAAGTTATTAACGGTTTGGTGCACACAATGGAAACTCGATTTGTTATATCAAGCATAGAAAATAAGACCATCGATTGCATGATATATAAACAATATAACGACAGCGAGAAAACTATGTTTTTACAAACACGCTTTATCTTTTGATAAGGCGCGAGTATCCTCGAATTAACTTTGCAGTTTGTTAAAACGTTAGTATCATTGTTGTTATCTGAATTAAAGAGTTATTGAAACAATAACGTTTTAATTAGGTTATAATTTGTAATTTCAATATACCTAATCGCCTGTAGTACTAAAATACACTGTCAAACTTACATATAAAACATATGACTATACTATTACACACTTAACATCATATATACATATCATAACTTGTAGCTGGAAAACTTTACAGTTTAATACAAATGAAAGTGTTAAGTGGACCAAATGCTTACCGATGCATAAATAACTATCTTCATCACTTCCGTCGATGCAATTTTGTATACCGTCACAACGATCGTTTTTAGGATAGCACCTTCCGTCATTACATTGTGTATACCCATCAGGGCATGTACGTGCTAGATTTTAAATAGAGGATTGGCAGAAATAATATAACTATCATTATACCTCCAGTTTTTATATGAAATAAACAAACAGTTATTAGACAAACTAGCGGCATGTGATCAACAATGGATGACTAGCTACCTTAAATACTTCACTAAGGCCCTCAAGTTTCTGTTAATCATAAGTTTCCAAATATTGTAAACTTATATAGAAATTAGAAATCTGTCAAATTGTTTTCTTTGGAGACATCATATTTTGCATTCTTATCTGAATTGAACTCATGATTCATTTTCATTTATACTAGTTTCCATTACATTTGTATCTATGAAAATACCAGACGTTTTTATTTGAAAGCACATAATAAGATGGTGCACTGTGAATGTAAATTTACTTAGTGTTGCATTGGCGAGTTTGCTGAAGATGAAAGTCTGATTATTGGTAAATTTGCAAACGCCACTAAAAAAAATCGAATATTTGTGAAAAAAGCTTCACTAATGTAGTGATTTGCGTATATTTGCTTTAATACATCGTTAAAATTAAAAATTTATCACACATAAAGACAAAAGAACATATCAATATTTTCTCTACTCTGACGGCTTAACTACAACTATTGCTCCGGACAGATCTTAATTAGCATTACAACAACTTCAGCTGTTCCTTTCTCACGGTTTAATTTTTAATAACATATATTTAAAACATACAATTAATATTTGCAAAGTCACGATTTGCATAATATTTGTAATCGTAAAGTGTACACTCATGTACAATTTACAAATCTACTTTTACTTTGTTTATTGCGGAAAATTTTCACAATAAATTTGAAATAAAAAATATTATCACATTGAATTGAATAATTAAAAATATTTATTCCCCAGCGTTGTGACAGTCACATTTTGTCTGATACAACGTTAAAAATGTCTGTGACATAATGTTTCATTCACACAACGAATACACCTTTGTAACAGACAAATTTCGACTGAGTTAAAGGAGAAAATGTCTGTTTTTGACTGCTACAGCGGAAACAGGGTTGAAACAAACGTTTTGACAGAGCCAATGGAGAAAATGTATGTGACAGACAGTTTTTGACTGCTATAGAGGAAACGCCGTTAATTACACCGAGTCAACGGGAAAATGTCTGCGACAACCGATATGTGTCTGCGACAGACCAAAAATGATTGTCACAGTAAAAAGTTATGTCTGATACAACGTTTTCTGTCTTTTACAGACAATTTTGCAGTAGGTTGCAGACAATATCAGTCAGTGACAGACGGGAAACGACTGCAACTGGTATTTACAGTCATTTTTATAGCCAATAGAGTTTACGCTTTCAAATATGACAAGCGACAGTTAAATCAAACAACAAAACTAAATTACTGATCAGTCAGGCAAACCTGACGGCCTTGATTAATTTATTCGTTTTTGCATGACACACTATATAAATAAATTAAAAGGAGACCGATTTTTTATTTGACCATCGAGGAGATAATTTAAAAACATTTTAAAGACAACCAGACAACCACGTTCTTACAAACAAAGAACTCTAAAATAACATTTTTTTAACTTGTCCCTTTGGACAAGTGCTTTCTCAAATCAACTTGTCCGGAAGGATATGACACTTGTCCGAAAATTTAGTTTGATATGTAAGTTGCTTTAAGAAAGGTGTCTAAAATAATAAAACAATATTTAAAGAGTTGTTTTATTAAGTAAATTTAAGCATACCATGGTCAATGTCCCTTTGACTAGAAAGAAAACAGTAAATAAAAGAATTTAAATGACTCTAAATCATCTTTCTTACTCTTTTTGGCCGTATTTGAACATGTAAACCCGAATTGTGTCAGATCCATAATCGTAATTTATTTACATTAACTCCGCTCACTGTTAATTGTAACACGCAATTACATTCATATTTATTCCGCTTGATAAAACGTTTACGCGATTCAGATTAAAATTTGAATAGAAGAACAGTGAAATTCATTCCCTGGTAGATATTTCTCCCGAAAGTGAAATCGAAAATAAAACAATTTTGACATCCATGTAAGGTTTACCGATAATTATTTAACCTGAATTTTAAATTAAAATTGAAAGGTTAGGCGGTTTCCGATGAATATTTTTATTTCTTAGTCCTTCTTTCAGATTTTTTTTACTTGTCCCATCGGGCAAGTACCAAGTCAAAGTTGATTGTCCGACGGAATTTTCGGCTGGTACCAGACAATCGGACAAACGTTATTGTCGAGCCCTGTAAACATTTGTCAGAGGAAAAACCAATCGTTTTCTTTTGATCAAGCCTGTGTATATATTCCGATTTAATGTTATTTGTTAAAAGATTTGCTATCATTGATTGTATTGGAATTAATTACTAAAGAGTCATTGCAGCAATAACGTTATCATAACGTTATAATTTGTAATTTTAATATACCATGTTGCCTGTATGCTATCATTACATTTTGTTTCCCCATCAGGACATGTAATGCTAGATATAACATAAAAGATATTGAGAAATAATGAATATAAAAGTTCATTACTAATCTATATAAGACATGCAAAAAAGTTATTAGACAGTTAATCTAGTGCATTGGTTCAGCATTAGTTAAATAAACATCAAATTATATTTCTTTATCTATTGAGTTAATGACTGACCTTGATATAATCTCATCCTTACTAAAAATCTAGACTTGCATTTATTAAGTAACCTTAAATTTGATATGTTGTTTATACTTTAATATAATGTTTTGTTGTTATTTAATTCTTTCTTTTATTTGCAAGCGTGTGTTTCGTAGAAAAATGTATATGTGCTTATTTTTGCTAAATTAAAAGGAATGATAAGAACATTTAAATTTATCTGGATGGCTGTACAATGTAAATATGCCTCGAAAGACATTAACGGTTTGATGCACACATTGTAAAATTGATCTATTATATCAAACATAGAAAATGGAATAGTCATGCAAGGTCTTTTGACTAGCACAAAACAACAATTATTATGTATTAAAATTGCATTCATTCCTAAAAATTAACCGTGAGAAAGCTTGCGGCACAGTTTTTGTTTTAATTTATAGATCAAACTTTTAACATTCTTTCTAGACTTATCGAATTATTTACTCTTTCAAATTTGACAGGCTGACTTTAAATCAAACAACAAAACTAAATTATTGATCAGTTTAGCGAACAAATGACGTTGATAATATATTAGTTTTCCATGATAAACGATGTAAATTACTTTACAAGAGACCGATTGATGATTTGATCATTGATGGCAAACATTTGTCGCAGGAAGAACCAAGCTTTTCCTTTTCACTAGTCATGGGTATCTTCTGATTTAGTATATTGTTTGTGAAAAAAGATGCAATCCTTGATTCTGTTCGAATTTTTTAGTAACGAATCATTAACACAATAACGTTTCAATAACGTTATAATTTGTAATTTCAATTTAGCTAATCGCCTATACGATTAAATAAATTGTGGTTTTGCAAGTAATTTTATATAGAACCAAACTATTACACACTTTACATCATAATTAACACCTGGAAATCTTATGACAATTCAATACCAACGATAGCGTTCAGCCGACAAACATAGGCCAATTGCTTACCAATGCACATATCTCTATCTTCATCACTTCCGTCGTTGCAATTTTCATAACCGTCACAAAGGTAGAGTTCATTAATGCACTGTATACTATCGTTACATTTTCTTCTCCCATCAGGACACAGTCGAGCTAGATATTAAATAAACAACTGTGATTTTGCAACTATTTTTATATAGAACCAAACCATTACACATTTTACATCATAATTAAAAGCTAGAAAACTTGTGACAATTTAATACACGATAGCGTTCTGCCGACAAACGTCGTCCAAATATTTACCAATGCACATATCTCTATCTTCATCACTTCCGTCAATGCAATCTACAATACCGTCACAAAGGTAGATTTCACTAATGCACTGTATAGTGTCGTTACATTTTATTCTCCCATCAGGACACAGTCGAGCTAGATATTAAATAAAAGATTTACAGAAATAATCAATATAAATTCTACGTTCCCAGTCCTTATAAGACATGTACAAAAGTGATTAGACAATTAATCTAGCGCAGTGGTTTAGCATTAGTTAAATTTACATCAAAATATGCTTCTTGACCTGATGACTGACCTTAATTTAATTTCATCTTACATAAAATCGAGATCTGCAAATATAAAGTCACCTGAAATTTAGTATATTGTTTCTACAACATATAATATTTGTACTAATTTGATTCTTCATTTGCAAACGAGTGTTTTGTAGAATAGTGTTTAGGAGTTTTGTTTTTAAAAATATCAGGAGTCAGGAAAGTTTTTGACTTCATCTCGATTGTTGTACAATGTAATTATGCCACGAACGCTATTAAAGGTGTGATGAACACAATGAATAACTAATTTATGATAACAAACAGAAAATGTGAGAGTCGAAGCAAGATATTCGACTATCACAATACTACAATAATCGATACTAAATAAGCGCGTCTGGCGTAGTGAATTTGTCACCTTGGTCATTTTGATTACATCTTGTTGGAATATTTGAGCAAAGCCAAGTAACAGCGCGTCCGCGGATGGCGGACAGGGAAGCAAAATATGGAAGTTGTCGGAGTGAGAAAGTTTAAGATCAATATGTTATGACTTGTTTACGTTATTTATTTATATTGACACTCAATGACTAAGGTCATTCGTTGGTCAGTCTGCGTCTATAGTTTTGACAAGAAACATCGTCATTTGTATCGTTGCATAATCTTCTAGAATTGTATATTTTATTTTTTGTTTATGCTGTATCGTCATGTTTGTCGATCCGATACTAAATAAGTGTACTGGTTTGGTAGCTTTCTTTAGACCCTTTATATAATATTTTGACCTGCCTGTATTGTGTATTTACACGATCCCAGTGGACTTATATTATTCCATCTCCATCCCAATGAAGAATATCTTAAACATTTAGAGTTAAACGCCACTGATGAGTCTTGAATAGACGAAACGCGCGCCTGGCGTAGTGAATTTGTCACCTTGGTCATTTTGATTACATCTTGTTGGAATATTTGAGCAAAGCCAAGTAACAGCACGTCCGCGGGTGGCGGACAAGGAAGCAAAATATGGAAGTTGTTGGAGTGAGAAAGTTTAAGATCAATATGTTATGACTTGTTTACGTTATTCATTTATATTGACACTCAATGACTAAGGCCATTCGTTGGTCAGACTGAGTCTATAGTTTTGACAAGAAACATCGTCATTTGTATCGTATAGACTTGTATATTTTATTTTTTGTTTATGATGTATCGTCATGTTTGTCGATCCAATACTAAATAGGTGTACTGGTTTGGTAGCTTTCTTTAGAACCTTTATATATATATATATATATATATATATATATATATATATATATATATATATATATATATAAAGGCTAAAGGAAGCCACCAACCAGTACACTTACTAAGTATCGGATCGCCAACATGACGATACAGCATAAACAAAAAAAAATAATATACAGGTCTAGAGGATTATTCAACGATACTAATATATAGATGTTTCTACTATAAAATAAATATATTAATAAATACGACAAAATTTTCGACCAACTGATGGCCTTCTTCAGTGTCAATATCAATCTATAAATAAATGATAAAATTTGGTTATTGGTACATCAGCATCCGGTGGTGACGTAATCGGATCTGATTTTATTGATATTGAACTTGTTCAGATCACAGCTATTAGTCATTACATAAGGGAGTACTGTACTGTTGTCAGTTGTATAAACCATCTAATCTTGAACTTCTTGATATTCATGAATTTATTATTTATTTATATTTAGAATGATATTTATTGTTTTTGGTTTATTTCATTGGGGTATACAGAGCAGAACTCTTTAATCCAGAATCTCTCTCGGGCCTCCCGTTCAGAGTCTCGACACTTACAGTTCTGCTCGATAATTAGGATTTATATGTGATCAAAATCCTTTGGAGTGTTGTCGGGCAGTCCGAAGTGTTGGTTACGGGAAGAAACTGTTTCTTAGCTAGGTCACTTTTATGACCATTCAGTCGTTTGTGGAATGGCTGTTTGGATTCGCAAGATATGGCCATTCGTTGGTCAGTCTGTGTCTATAGTTTTGACAAGAAACACCGTCATTTGTATCGCTGCAAAATCTTCTAGACTTGTATATTATTTTTTGTTTATGCTGTATCGTCGTGTTTGTCGATCCGATACTAAATAAGTGTACTGGTTTGGAAGCTTTCTTTAGACCCTTTATACACACACACACACACACACACACATATATATATATATATATATATATATATATATATATATATATATATATATATATATATATATCAGCACACATACCATCGAATTACTGATTCATGGAGATATGAAAAGTGTCTTGTAAAACGGACTGGAGAAGACTAAACTTCATAAAAACTTCTTCGGAATCTTATGATGTGTAAGTTATGCTAAGTATTAGTTCTAATATGGCGATATGCCGGTACAAACATATATCTTCTGTTTAACAAGATTTTTAGACACGACTCCTTTATTGTAAAACGGGTTGGAGTAGCCAACCCGTTTTGCACTAAACCTCTGATGCTGAAAAATATGATGAACCGAGGGTGTACTTATACTATTACATTGTTATATTTGTACACATTAATTACCCAGCGTCACAAACAAAACTGAATTAATGATCCGTTAGGCAAACATGATGGTCTTGTTTAATTTATTAGTTTTGCACGACACACTATATAAATTTATTAAAAGAGATCGACTTTTTATTTCACGATTGCGGAGATAATTTATAAACATTTTAACGACTACCACACAACCATGTTCTTACAAACATTTGTCGCAGGAAGAACCAATCGTTTTCTTTTGATCAGGCTGTGTGTATCCTTATTTACTTTGTTGCTTGTTAAAACATTTGCTATCCTTGATTGTATTTGAATTAATGACTAAAGAGTCATTGCAGCAATAACGTTATCATAACGTTATACTTTGCATTTTCAATATACCAAGTTGCCTATAGTACTGCATCACATGTACTGTTACAACGAATTAACATATAACTAAACTATTTCACACATTATATCATATATACATGCTAGAACTAGTAGCTGAAAACGTATTACAATTTAATACCGCGGAATGCGTTAAGTCGACCAACCTCAGCCAAATACTTACCGATGCACATATCTCTATCTTCATCGCTTCCGTCCATGTCATTTTGATAACCGTCACAACGTCCAGTTTCACGAAAGCACTTTATGCTGTCATTTAGTGGGAAGACCTTATTGTTTTTGCATTGATTATTTTTATTTCTTTTTTTTCCGCCAACTTCAAAACCAAACAGATTAAAAACTAAGCGACATATCATTTTAGTCTTTCGCGACAGGTTTTGTGCACTGAAAGTCTATGCGGAATTCAACACGAAAGTTATTAACGGTTTGATGCACACAATGGAAAATTGATTT
Source organism: Limnoperna fortunei (assembly GCA_944474755.1). Lineage (NCBI taxonomy): Eukaryota > Metazoa > Mollusca > Bivalvia > Mytilida > Modiolidae > Limnoperna > Limnoperna fortunei. The sequence continues at coordinate 9,449,434 of OX104122.1, read as the reverse complement.
ATTATATCAAACATAGAAAATGGGATCGTCAAGCACGTTCTTTTGACTAGCGCAAAACAACAATTATTATGTATTAAAATTGCATTTAAAATTAGCTGTGAGAAAGCTTGCGGCACAGTTTTTGTTTTAATTTATAGATCAAACTTTTAACATTCTTTCTAGACTTATCGAATTATTTACTCTTTCAAATTTGACAGGCTGACTTTAAATCAAACAACAAAACTAAATTATTGATCAGTTTAGCGAACAAATGACGTTGATAATATATTAGTTTTCCATGATAAACGATGTAAATTACTTTACAAGAGACCGATTGATGATTTGATCATTGATGGCAAACATTTGTCGCAGGAAGAACCATGGGTATCTTCTGATTTAGTATATTGTTTGTGAAAAAAGATGCAATCCTTGATTCTGTTCGAATTTTTTAGTAACGAATCATTAACACAATAACGTTTCAATAACGTTATAATTTGTAATTTCAATTTAGCTAATCGCCTATACGATTAAATAAATTGTGGTTTTGCAAGTAATTTTATATAGAACCAAACTATTACACACTTTACATCATAATTAACACCTGGAAATCTTATGACAATTCAATACCAACGATAGCGTTCAGCCGACAAACATAGGCCAAATGCTTACCAATGCACATATCTCTATCTTCATCACTTCCGTCGTTGCAATTTTCATAACCGTCACAAAGGTAGAGTTCATTAATGCACTGTATACTATCGTTACATTTTCTTCTCCCATCAGGACACAGTCGAGCTAGATATTAAATAAAGGATTTACAGAAATAATCAATATCAATAGTACGTTCCCAGTCGTTATAAGACATATACAAAAGTGATTAGACAATTAATCTAGCGCAGTGGTTTAGCATTAGTTACATTTACATCAAAATATGTTTCTTGACCTGATGACTGACCTTAATTTAATTTCATCTTACATAAAATCGAGATCTGCAATTATAAAGTCACCTGAAATTTAGTATATATATTTAGTATATTGTTTCGACAACATATAATTTTTGCACAAATTTAATTCTTCATTTGCAAACGAGTGTTACGTAGAAAAGTGTACATTAGTTTAGTTTTTTTTAAATATCAGAAAAGATTTCGACTTCATCTCGATTGTTGTACAATGTAATTATGCCACGAACTAATAAAGGTGTGATGCACACAATGAATAACTAATTTATGAAAACAAACAGAAGCGAAGCAAGATATTTGACTATCACAATACTACAATAATAATGTTGTTTTTATTCAGATAACACACGTGTAGCATTCTTATGATCGAATTATTTACGCTTTCAAATGTGACAAGTGACTGTAAAATCAAACAACAAAACTAAATTACTGATCATTTCAACAAACAGGATGGCGTTGTAACAACCCGTTTTGCAATAAAATTTTCAAAGATGTACAAATTGTTCTTTTTTGGTGTTGTGGATTTGCTATGCACAAGTACAAATATAACGATATACTAGTATAAGTATATACCCTCGGTTTCATCCTATTTTTCAACATCAGAAGTTTATTGCAAAACGGGTTGGTGTAGTCAACCCTTTTTCAATAAAAGCGCATTTTGCAATAACCCGGTTTGCTATAAAAATATTTTTGACAAACAATTAACTACTGAAACTACAGATCGTTCCTAATAATGTTTTGGCTTATCTATGAACTATTGTGAATATATATATATATATATATACTTGTCCAAAAGTTAGGGACCACCAGGTTTTGCTTCAAATAAATAAAAAAATTAGTTGTTTCTGGTTCTTTGTACATATGTTATCAACAAAAGCTAGGTTTGTAGTATCTATTTTAAAAATTTTTAAATCACTCGATTCACGATACAATAACAATAGAGATTTAAAAAACACTACCCTCAGCTTTTGAAAACCCAAGTTTGGCGCCTTTTTCGTTTCATCATGTGCACGTGCGTAACAGGTAAAATTTATCCTGTTTTGAAATCATTTCAACATGGTATGTCGAAAACTAGCAGATGCAGAGAGATGGCAAGCAGTTGGTATGATAAGGGCTGGAATGACACAGCGGCAGGTTTCAGATAGGTTCAATGTTAGTCATTCTGTCATCAGTAGGATAATGAGACGATATAATGAAACTGGTATTGTTGGGCAAAGGCCAAGATCAGGGCGACCGAAGAAGACAACAGAGAGAGAAGATAGACTACTTCGAAGACTTGCTAGACAACAACCTTTTACCACTGCAAGCAGGTTGCGTAGTCGATGGAATGTCCATGTTAGAATCAGTAGACGGACAGTAAACAGAAGGCTAAACTGCGAAAGACTTCGAGCACGGAGACTAATAAAGCGACCAGCACTTACACAAAGACATAAGGATGCCCGGCTGCAGTGGGCGCGTGACAATATCGGGTGGAATATTCGCTCTTGGAAAAGAATTCATGCGTCCGACGAAAGTCGTTTTCTTCTGAAATCAGTTGATGGTAGGATGCGAGTATGGCGTCAACGCAACACAGCTTTTGATCCTGCACATGTTCTGGGAACTACAGCTTTTGGTGGTGGCGGAGTGACAGTTTGTGGCTGCTTCTCATATGACTGTAAGTTAGACTTGTATCCATTAGATGGCACACTAACTGCTTTAAAATGCAGAGATCAGATTCTGGACCCCGTATTGTGCCCCATTTTGATGTGCATCCACTTGGAAACAGATCCGTGTTCATGGACGACAACGCAAGACCTCATATTGCACGCATCGTCAAAGATTATCTTGCAAATGAGGCAACTGAGACATTACCATGGCCTACCATGTCTCCGGATATGAATCCGATAGAGCATGTTTGGGACTATCTCGGCCGAAAAGTGAATGAACGTGACCCTCCATGTCAGAACATTCAAGAATAGCGGGACACTTTAATTCAGGAGTGGCGGCAATTCCCTCAATGTAGACTTCAGAGACTTGTCCAGAGCATTAGGAGACGAGTTCAAGAATTGCACCGGAACGTGGTGGATACACACGATACTGACTCTTTTCTTGTGAATAAATGTTTAAAAATGATTTCTTCTCATATCTTAATAACCCTAATCCTGCCAGCTCTTTGTATGTAACATTACCAGCGCTTCAAACTGAAACTTTTTTTGAGTTATGATTTTGCAGTTTTATGGCATATTTTTACAAACGACATCTTGTTGGTCTTTTTATACATTTTGAATAGTAAAATCATAAACTTCTTTAAAATAGTCGACTATTTTAAACGAAACGTGAAATGAACAATGGATGGTTATATATTGATAAAAATATTGGTTTTAAAAAATCACCTCCGCTAAAATCCTGGTGGTCACTAACTTATGGCCAATTATATATATATATATATATATATATATATATATATATATATATATATATATATATATATATATATATATATATACAAACGTCTAAGTATTGTGACAACCATATAATATATCTATCCAGCGGATTTCTGAAGCATCAGAAATACAGGGTTAATATCAAATATTTATATATACGTCTACAAATTAAGCCCAACACTGTTAGAATTAGATTTTTAACACTGTCAAATTTTTGTTTTCCCTCAGCGGGATTCGAACTCACACCGTTGTGACACTGTGGCACCAAATCGCCTGCACTCTGTCCATCGGTCTAGACCCCTCGGCCAAATCTGCTATATAAAAAAATATAGCTTCATTAACCGGGGTGAATCGTAGACATAGACATAGTACATGTGTACTAGCGTGTGACGATGGAATTTTCGTAACCAATACGTATTAATCCGACAGTAATCTAATTCAGCATTTTTGTATATATTATATAGGATGATACTTACTGTGACAAGTAACTTTGTCATCCTATATAATATATTTATTCACTGCTCCAACCATCCACCACCTGGGGACGAGCTGTCACTTGGCTTTGCTCAAATATTCCAACAAAATGTTATCAAAATTACCAAGGTGATAAATTCAGTACGCCAGACGCGCCTTTCGTCTACTCAAGAGTCATCAGTGGCATTTAACTCTAAATGCTTAAAGTATTTTTTTATTTGGAGATGTAATATTATAAGTCCATTGTGATCGTGTACATACACAATACAGGTTGTACAAAATATTATACAAAAGGTCTACCTGTATTGTATATATATATATAAAGGGTCTGAAAAAAAATATATATATATATATATATATATATATAAAGTCTAAAGGAAGCTACCAACCAGTACACTTACTAAGTATCGGATCGCCAACATGACGATACAGCATAAACAAACAAAAAATATATAAGTCTAGACGATTATGCAACGATACAAATATAGAGATGTTTCTACTATAAAATAAATATATTAATAAATACGACAAAACTTTCGACCAACTGATGGCCTTCTTCTGTGTCAATATCAATATATAAATTGATATATTTATTAATATATTTATTTTATAGTAGAAACATCTCTATATTTGTATCGTTGCATAATCCTCTAGACTATATATATATCAGCACACATACCATCGCATTACTGATACATGGTGATATGAAAAGCTTCCTGCAAAACGGGCTGGGGCAGTCTAAACTTCATAAAAACTTCTTCCTTATGATGTGTAAGCTGTGCTAAGTATTAGTTCTAAGATGATGATATGCCGGTACAAACATATATCTTCTGTTTAACAAGATTTTTAGACATGTCTCGTTTATTGTAAAACGGGTTGGAGTAGCCAGCCAACCCGTTTTGCAATAAACCTCTGATGCTGAAAAATATTATGATACCGAGGATATACTTATACTATTATATCGTTATATTTGTACACATTAATTACCAAGCGTCACAAACAAAACTGAATTAATGATCAGTTAGACAAACATGATGATCTTGTTTAATTTATTAGTTTTGCACGACACACTATATAAATTTATTAAAAGAGATCGACTTTTTATTTCACGATTGCGGAGATAATTTATAAACATTTTAACGACTACCACACAACCATGTTCTTACAAACATTTGTCGCAGGAAGAACCAATCGTTTTCTTTTGATCAGGCTGTGTGTATCCTTATTTACTTTGTTGCTTGTTAAAACATTTGCTATCCTTGATTGTATTTGAATTAATGACTAAAGAGTCATTGCAGCAATAACGTTATCATAACGTTATACTTTGCATTTTCAATATACCAAGTTGCCTATAGTACTGCATCAAATGTACTGTTACAACGAATTAACATTATAACTAAACTATTTCACACATTATATCATATAAACATGCTAGAACTAGTAGCTGGAAAACGTATTACAATTTAATACCGCGGAATGCTTAAGTCGACCAATCTCAGCCAAATACTTACCGATGCACATATCTCTATCTTTATCGCTTCCGTCCATGCAATTTTTATAACCATCACAACGTCCAGTTTCACGAAAGCACTGTATGCTGTCATTTAGGTCTTTCCCACTTCCAGTGGCAAGACCTTATTGTTTTTGCTTTGATTATTTTTGTTTCTTTTTTTCCGCCAACTTCAAAACCAAACAGTTTAAAAACTACGCGACATATCATTTTAGTCTTTGGCGACAGGTTTTGGGCACTGAAAGTCTATTCGGAATTCAACACGAAAGTTATTAACGGTTTGATCCACACAATGGAAAATTGATTTATTATATCAAACATAGAAAATGGGATAGTCAAGCACGTTCTTTTGACTAGCGCAAAACAACAATTATTATGTATTAAAATTGCATTTTTTCCAAAAAATAAGCCGTGAGAAAGCTTGCGGCACAGTTTTTGTTTTAATTTATGGATCAAACTTTTAACATTCTTTCTAAACTTATCGAATTATTTACACTTTCAAATTTGACAGGCTGACTTTAAATCAAACAACAAAACTAAATTATTGATCAGTTTAGGAAACAAATGACGTTGATAATATATTAGTTTTCCATGATAAACGATATAAATTACTTTACAAGAGACCGATTGATGATTTGAACATTGATTGCAAACATTTGTCGCAGGAAGAACCAAGCTTTTTCTTTTCACTAGTCATTGGTATCTTCTGATTTACTATATTGTTTGTGAAAAAAAGATGCTATCATTGATTCTGTTCGATTTTTTTAGTAACGAATCATTAACACAATAACGTTTCAATAACGTTATAATTTGTAATTTCAATTTAGCTAATCGCCTATACGATTAAATAAATTGTGGTTTTGCAAGTAATTTTATATAGAACCAAACTATTACACACTTTACATCATAATTAACACCTGGAAATCTTATGACCATTCAATACCAACGATAGCGTTCAGCCGACAAACGTCGTCCAAATGCTTACCATTGCACATATCTCTATCTTCATCACTTCCGTCAATGCAATCTTCTTCACCGTCACAAAGGTAGCTTTCACTATTGCACTGTGTGGTGTCGTTACATTTTGTTGTCCCATCAGGACACAGTCGAGCTAGATATTAAATAAAAGATTTACAGAAATAATCAATATCAATAGTACGTTCCCAGTCGTTATAAGACATATACAAAAGTGATTAGACAATTAATCTAGCGCAGTGGTTTAGCATTAGTTAAATTTACATCAAAATATGTTTCTTGACCTGATGACTGACCTTAATGTAATTTCATCTTACATAAAATCGAGATCTGCAATTATAAAGTCACCTGAAATTTAGTATATATATTTAGTATATTGTTTCGACAACATATAATTTTTGCACAAATTTAATTCTTCATTTGCAAACGAGTTTTTCGTAGAAAAGTGTACATTAGTTTAGTTTTTTTTAAATATCAGAAAAGCTTTCGACTTCATCTCGATTGTTGTACAATGTAATTATGCCACGAACGCTAATAAAGGTGTGATGCACACAATGGATAACTAATTTATGATAACAAACAGAAGCGAAGCAAGATATTTGACTATCACAATACTACAATAATAATGTTGTTTTTATTCAGATAACACACGTGTAGCATTCTTATGATCGAATTATTTACGCTTTCAAATGTGACAAGTGACTGTAAAATCAAACAACAAAACTAAATTACTGATCATTTCAACAAACAGGATGGCGTTGTAACAACCCGTTTTGCAATAAAATTTTCAAAGATGTACAAATTGTTTTTTTTATGGTGTTGTGGATTTGCTATGCACAAGTACAAATATAACGATATACTAGTATAAGTATATACCCTCGGTTTCATCCTATTTTTCAACATCAGAAGTTTATTGCAAAACGGGTTGGTGTAGTCAACCCTTTTTCAATAAAAGCGCATTTTGCAATAACCCGGTGGGCTATAAAAATATCTAAAGGAAGCTATCAACCAGTACACTTACTAAGTATCGGATCGCCAACATGACGATACAGCATAAACAAAAAAATAATATACAAGTCTAGAGGATTAGGCAACGATACAAATATAGAGATGTTTCTACTGTAAAATAAATATATTAAAAAATACGACAAAATTGTCGACCAACTGATGCCCTTCTTCAATGTCAATATCAATCTATAAATAAATGATAAAATTTGGATATTGGTACATCAGCATCCGGTGGTGACGTAATCGGGTCTGATTTTATTGATCTTGAACTTTCTCAGATCACAGCTATTAGTCATTACATAAGGGAGTACTGTACAGTTGTCAGTTGTTTAAACCATCTAATCTTGAACTTCTTGATATTCATGAATTTATTATTTATTTATCTTTAGAATGATATTTATTGTTTTTTGTTTATTTCATTGGGGTGTACAGAGCAGAGCTCTTTAATCCAGAATCTCTCTCGGGTCTCCCGTTCAGAGTCTCGGCACTTGCAGTTCTGCTCGATGTGTGTGGGGGAGTTTTTTACGTCATACACCGACAACTTAATGCCCTTGGTCGGACGGTCCTTACGGACATGCATTCTTAGGGGTTTAATAGTGTGGTTATTTTAGAATTAAATTAGAGTTTTGTATATGATTTAATTTACTTTTAAGGTAAAGGTGGTAGGTGTCCTAAACGGTATTTATTTGACGGAGCCTAATTTTTTTTTTGATAACATCTATTATTCATTTTCCTTTCCTGATAATTTTATTTTTAATGTAATTTAATGTTTTTATTTATTTTTTTTTCATTATTCTTACCATTTTTTTTTTAAATTTAAATTCAAATTCTGCTCGATAATTAGGATTTTTATTTTATGTGATCAAAATCCTTTGGAGTGTGGTCAGGCAGTCTGAAGTGCTTACGGGCAGAAACTGTTTCTTAGTTAGGTCACTTCTATGCCCATTCAGTCGTTTGTGGAATGGCTGTTTGGACTCACATGATATATATATGTATATATATGGAATATTTGGGCAAAGCCAAGTAACAGCACGGCACGTCCGCGGGTGGCGGACTGGGAAGCAACTATATAAAAGTTTTGGGTTCAGTTGGAGTGAGAAAGTTTAAGATCAATATGTTATGACTTGTTTACGTCATTTATTTATATTGACATTCAATGACTAAGGCCATCCGTTGGTCAGTCTTGGTCTATATTTTTGACAAGACACACCGTCATTTGTATCGTTGCATAATCTTCTAGACTTGTATATTATTTTTTGTTTATGCCGTATCGTCAAGTTTGTCGATCCGATACTGAATACGTTTGCTGGTTGGTACTTTCTTTAGACCTTGTGTATAATATTCAAAGAAGTTTATGATTTTACTATTCAAAATGTATAGAAAAGACCAACAAGATGTCGTTTGTAAAACTATGCCATAAAACTGCAAAATCATAACCCAAAAACAGTTTCAGTTTGAACCGCTGGTAATGTTACATACAAAGAGTTGGCAGTTTGGGGGTTATTAAGATGTAAGAAGAAATCATTTTTAAACATTTATTCACAAGAAAAGTGTCAGTATCGTGTGTATCCACCACGCTTCCGGTGCAATTCTCGAACTCGTCTCCTCATGCTCTTGACAAGTCTCTGAAGTCTACATTGAGGGAATTGCCGCCACTCCTGAATTAAAGTGTCCCGCTATTCTTGAATGTTCTGACGCCATACCCGCATCCTACCATCAACTGGTTTCAGAAGAAAACGACTTTCGTCGGACCAATGAATTCTTTTCCAAGAGCGAATATTCCACCCGATATTGTCACGCGCCCACTGCAGCCGGGCATCCTTATGTCTTTGTGTACGTGCTGGTCGCGTTATTGGTCTCCGTGCTCGAAGTCTTCGCAGTTTAGCCTTCTGTTTACTGTCCGTCAACTGATTCTAACATGGACATTCCATCGACTACGCAACCTGTTTGCAGTGGTAAAAGGTTGTTGTCTAACAAGTCTTCGAAGTAGTCTATCGTCTCTCTCTGTTGTCTTCTTCGGTCGCCCTGATCTTGGCCTTTCCCCAACAGTAAAAGTTTCATTATATCGTCTCATTAGCCTACTGATGACAGAATGGCTAAACATTGAACCTATCTGAAACCTGCCGCTGTGTCATTCCAGCCCTTATCATACCAACTGCCTGCCATCTCTCTGCATCTGCTAGTTTTCGACGTACCATGTTGAATTGATTTCAAAACAGGATAAATTTTACCTGTTACGCACGTGCACATGACGAAATGAAAAGGCGCCAAACTTAGGTTTTCGAAGCTGAGGGTAGTGTTTTTTAAATCTCTATTGTTATTGCATCGTGAATCGAGCGATTTAAAAAATTTAACAATAGATACTAAAAACCGAGCTTTTGTTGATAACTTATGTACAAAGAACCAGAAGCAATTAATTTTTTTTATTTATTTTTTAAGCAAAACCTGGTGGTCCCTAACTTTTGGCCGAGTGTATATAAACATTTTAACGACAACCAGGATATATATTTATACTATTATATCGCTTTACTGCATGGCTTTATTTGTACATATTAATTACCCAGCGTTGTGAAGTCACAAACAAAACTAAATAACTGTTCAGTTAGGCAAACATGATGGTCTTGTTTAATTTATTAGTTTTGCACGACACACTATACAAATCAATTAATGGGAGACCGAATTTTTATTTTACAATTGTGGAGATAATTTATAAACATTTTATCGATAACCAGACAACCATGTTCTTACAAATATTTGTCGCAGGAAGAACAAAGCGTTTTCTTTTGAACAGGCCTGTGTATATATTCTGATTTACTTGTTATTTGTTAAAACATTTGCTATCCTTGATTGTATTTGAATTAATGACTAAAGAGTCATTGCAGCAATAACGTTATCATAATATTATAATTTGTAATTTCAATATACCAAGTTGCCTATAGTACTGCATCAAATGCACTGTTAAAATGAATTAACATACAACTAAACTATTACACACTTTATATTATATATATGCTAGAACAAGTAGCTGGAAAACGTACAATTTAATACCACGAAAGCGTTAAGTCGACCAACGTCAGCCAAATACTTACCGATGCACATATCTCTATCTTCGTCACTTCCGTCCTTGCAATGTTTATGTCCGTCACAAAGGTGGTTTTTACTAAAGCACTGTGTGCTGTCATTACATTTTATTCTCCCATCAGGACATGTAGATGCTAGATATAACAAAAGATTTTGAGAAATAATGAATATAAAAGTTCATTACTAATCTATATAAGACATGCATAAAAAGTGATTAGACGGTAAATCTAGTTCATTGGTTCAGCATTAGTTTTGTTTGTTTGTTTGTTTGTGTTTAACGTCACTTTCAGCAATTTTTCAGCTATTTCATGACGTCTAGTTTTTATTGGGGGAGGAAGCCGGAGTACCCGGAGAAAACCCCCGACCTGCGGTAGGAAAACTGGCAATCCTTGTCAATTAAGATTGAAGTCGAGTACACCGTGCCTGCAGTGAGAATCGAACCCGCAATCTCAGTGTTGACAGACCACGTGATCAATAGTAGACGAACTACTTTAACCACTCGGCCACCGAGGCCCCTCAGCATTAGTTAAATAAACATCAAATTATATTTCTTTACCTATTGAGCTAATGACTGACCTTTATGTAATCTCATCCTTACTAAAAATCTAGACTTGCATTTATTAAGTAACCTTAAATTGGATATATTGTTTATACATTAATATAATGTTTTGTTGTTTTTTAATTCATTCCTTTATTTGCAAACGTGTGTTTCGTAGAAAAGTGTACATGTGCTTATTTTTGCTAATTTTAAAGGAATCAGAAAATCGTTTGACTTCATCTGGATGGTTGTACAATGTAAATATGCCACGAAATATATTAACGGTTTGATGCAGACATTGTAAAATTGATCTATTATATCAAACATAGAAAATGGAATAGTCATGCAAGGTCTTTTAACTAGCACAAAACAACAATTATTATGTAATAAAATTGCATTCATTCCGAAAAATTAACCGTGAGAAAGATTGCGGCACATTTTTTGTTTTAATTTATAGATCAAACTTTTAACATTCTTTCAAAACTTATGGTTGAATTATTTACTCTTCTAAATTTGACAGGCTGACTGTAAATCAAACTACAAAACTAAAGTATTGATCAGTTTAACACATGAAATGATTTTTATAATATATTAGTTTTCCATGGTAAACGATCTAAATTATTTAACAATAAATGTTTTTAAAAATATCAGGAGTCAGAAAAGCTTTTGACTTCATCTCTATTGTTGTACAATGTAATTATGCCACGAACGCTAATAAAGGTGTGATGCACACAATGAATAACTAATTTATGATAACAAACAGAAAATGTGAGAGTCGAAGCAAGATATTTGACTATCACAATACTACAATAACCAGAGGCTCTTAAGAGCCTGTATCGCTCACCTGATTTTATAGGCAAATAAAATGGCATTTCCCTGATGTTAAACCAAGTCCTGTAATTTTCAATAAACTTTAAAGAGGACCATTCAAACAATATTGCTATAAAATTGTATTTCTATTGGTTAATCGGTTTTAGAGAAGATTTTTTTTTTATTTGCCCTTAGGGTCCTATGTTAATCTATGTAATGCTGTGGTGGCCATTTTGGTTTTCCTTTTGACATAAAAAAAAACATAAACTTTAAAGAGGACCATCCAAACAATATTGCTAGTAAGTTTTGTTTACATTGGTTAACCGGTCTTAGAGAAGAAGCCTTCTAAAACTTTTTCCATAGGGTCCAATGTTAAACTAAGTCTTGCCGTGGCGGCCATTTTGATTTACCTATTGATATAAAAAAACAAACTTTTAAGAGGACCATCCAAACAATATTGGTGGTAAGTTTTGTATCCATTGGTTAATCGGTTTCATAAGAAGCCTTTTTAAACTTTTCCCCATAGGGTCCTATGTTAAACTAAGTCCTGCTTTGGTGGCCATTTTGAATTTCCAATTGTCATAAAAAAACATAAACTTTATAGAGGACCATCCAAACAATATTGCTAGTAAGTTTTGTTTACATTCGTTAGCCGGTTTCAGAGAAGAAGCCTTTTTAAACTTTTCCCCATAGGGTCCAATGTTAAACTAAGTCCTGCGGTGGAGGCCATTTTGATTTTCCGATTGGCATAAAAAACATAAACTTTAAAAAGGACCATCCAAACAATATTGGCATTAAGTTTTGATTTGATTGGTTAACCGGTTTCAGAGAAGAAGCCATTTTAAACTTTTTTCCCATAGGGTCCAATGTTAAACCAAGTCCTGCGGTGGTGGCCACTTTGAATTTCCGATTGGGATAAAAAACATGAACTTAAACAATATTGCTAGTAAGTTTTGTTCCAATTGGTTAACTGGTTTCAGAGAAGAAGCCTTCTAAACTTTTTCCCATAGGGCCTATGTTAAACAAAGTCCTGCGGTGGCGGCCATTTTGATTTTCCGATTGGCATAAAAAACATAAACTTTAAAAAGGACCATCCAAACAATATTGGTATTAAGTTTTGTTTCCATTGGTTAACCGGTTTTTAGAGAAGAAGCCTTTTAAAACTTTTCCCCATAGGGTCCAATGTTAAACTAAGTCCTGCAGTGGCGGCCATTTTGATTTTCTGATTGGCATAAAAAACATAAACTTTAAAAAGGACCATCCAAACAATATTGGTATTAAGTTTTGTTTTGATTGGTTAACCGGTTTCAGAGAGGAAGCCATTTTTAACTTTTTTTCCCATAGGGTCCAATGTTAAACCAAGTCCTAGGGTGGTGGCCATTTTGAATTTCCGATTGGGATAAAAAACACAAACTTTATAGAGGACCATCCAAACAATATTGCTAGTAAGTTTTGTTTCGATTAGTTAACCGGTTTCAGAGAAGAAGCCTTTTAAACTTTTTCCCATAGGGTCCTATGTTAAACAAAGTCCTGCGGTGGCGGCCATTTTGATTTTCCGATTGGCATAAAAAACACAAACTTTATAGAGGACCATCCAAACAATACTGCCAGTAAGTTTTGTTTCCATTGGTTAACCGGTTTTTAGAGAAGAAGCCTTTTAAAACTTTTTCCCATATGGTCCTATGTTAAACTAAGTCCTGCGGTGGCGGCCATTTTGAATTTCCAATTGGCATAGAAAACATAAACTTTATAAAGGACCATCCAAACAATATTGCTAGTAAGTTTTGTTTCGATTGGTTAAACGGTTTCAGAGAAGAAGCCTTTTTTAACTTTTTTCCCATAGTGTCCTATGTTAAACTAAGTCCTGCGGTGGCGGCCATATTAGTTTTCCAATCCAAATAAAAAACACAAACTTTGTAAAGGTCCATCCAATGAACATAATGGCCAAGTTTGGTTTTAATTGGCCAAGTGGTTTCAGAGAAGAAGATTAAAATATAAAAAGTTTACAGACGCCGACGACGACGACGACGACGACGCCGACGACGACGACGACGCCGACGGACGCAAAGTGATAACAATAGCTCACATGACCCTTTGGGTCATGTGAGCTAATAATGTTATTAAAGTATATTAGGTCAGAATACCCTGCGTCACCGTTCTTTTTAATTCAGTTAACACACGTGTAGCATTCTTATGATCGAATTATTTACGCTTTCAAATGTGACAAGTGACTGTAAAATCAAACAAAAAAAAGATGTACAAATCGTTCTTATGGTGTTGTGGATTTGCTATGCACAAGTACAAATATAACGATATACTAGTATAAGTATACACCCGCGGTTTCATCATATTTATCAACATCAGGAGTTTATTGCAAAACGGGTTGGAGTAGTCAGCCTTTTTCCAATAAAGACGCATTTGGCAATAATACTTTTTTTTCAATAAAACTTTCTAAACTCCATAAAACCTCTTCCTTATGATGTGTTAGCTGCGCTAAGCATTAGTTCTAATATGACGATATACTAGTACAAACATATATCTTCTGTTTACCAAGATTTTAGACATGACTCGTTTATTTTAAAACTGGTTGGAGTAGCCAACCCGTTTTGCAATAAACCTCTGATGCTCAAAAATATAACGAAACCGAGGATATATACTAATACTATTATATCGTTATATTTCTACATATTAATTACCCAGCGCTGTGTAATCACAAATAAAACTAAATTACTGATCAGTTAGGCAAACATGATGGCATAGTTTAGTTTATTAGTTCTGCACGGCACACTATATAAATTAATTAAAAGGAGATCGATTTTTGATTTCACAATTGCGGAGATAAATTAAAAATATTTTAACGACAACCAGACAACCATGTTGTTACAAATATTTGCCGCAGGAAGAACCAAGCGTTTCCTTTTTAGTAATGTATGTGTGTATTCTTAATTACTTTGTTACTTGTTGAAACATTTGCTATCCTTGATTGTATTTGAATTAAAGACTAAATAATCATTGCAGCAATAACGTTATCATAACGTTATAAGTTGTAACTTCAGTATACCAAGTTGCCTATAGTACTGCATCAAATGTACTGTTACAACGAATTAACATATAACTATTACAATTTCAACCGCGAAAAGCGTTAAGTCGACTAACGTCAGCCAAATACTTACCGATGCACATATCTCTACCTTCATCACTACCGTCCATGCAATCTTTATAGCCGTCACAACGTTTAATTTCAAGAAAGCACTGTATGCTATCATTACATTTTGTTGTCCCATCAGGACATGTAGATGCTAGATATAACATACAAGATTTTGAGAAATAATGAATATAAAAGGTCATTACTATAATTTAATTCTTTATTTGCAAATAAGTTTTTCGTAGAAAAGTGTATATGTGTTTTTATTAAGATAACAGTAGTCAGAAAAGCATTTGACTTCATCTGGATGTTTGTATAATCTAAATATGCCACGAAAGTCATTAACATTGTGATGCAAACAATGAACACCTGATTTATGATATTAAACATAAAAATGGGAACGTCTAAGCAATGGTGTTTGGCAAAAACAATATTACAGATATTATGTAATAAAGTATATTTAGTCAAAAAATTAACCTTACAAAAGCCTGCGCATTGGGGTTTTAAATTCAAAGAACACATCTGTAAATTTTTACCGAAACTTATGATCATTATTTCACTTCTAGCTATAAAAATTACCGTAAATACGAGTTGCAGTCGTTTTCTGTCTGTCACTAAATGATATTGATTCCAAATGACTGCACACTTCTATGTAAAAGTCTGAAAACATTGTATCAGACATAATTTTTACTGTGACAGTCATTTCTGGTCTTTCACATTTTGCCTGTCGCCGACATTTTTTCGTTGGCTCAGTCTAAATTCGTCTGTTACTACGGCGTTAGCAGTGTCGCGTTCAAAAACTGTCTGTTACAGCCTTTTTTTTACGTTGACTTAGTCGAAATATGTCTGTTAGAAAGCTATTTCGGTTGTATCAGTCACAAAATGTTTGTCACAGACATTTTCTCTGTTGACTTAATCGAATTTTCTATGTTACAACGGTGTTTTCGTTGTGTCAGTCAAAACATGTCTTTCACAGACGTTTTACCATTGTTTCAGACAAAATGAGACTGTCACAACGCTGGGTAATTAATATGGTTCATTATTGATAATATTTTTAATTTCAAATTTGTTTGTGGAAATTGTTGGCATTAATCAAAAACATTCGATTTGTAATTGTACATGTGTGTACAATTTACGATTAAAAATGTTATGCAAATGGTAACTTTGCAAACGTTAATTTATGTTTAAATATATGCTATTAAAAATTGACGCTATGAAATTAACAGCTGATAATGAATTTGTTTTAAAGATCTCTTCGGAGCAACAGTTGCATTAAGCCGTCAGTGTAGAGAAAATATTAACGTGTAAGGCAGTTCGGTGTCAAAAATCATTTGCAAATTTGCCCGTTTTAAAATTTGTTTCAAATTCTAAAAAACGTTGGACCGCAGAAAATTCTCGGAATGAATCATAATCGGACCAAAATTTAAGAAAGGCGTCTAGTATACGGATTTACTTAAGATAGTCGTGCCAATAGTGATATTGTTAGTGTCTTATGATTTATTTTATATTATATTTTTCGCTGACCTCTTTGAACTATTCAGCAAATGCATGCATCCATTGCCTGTAAACTTTCTCCTAATTATATTGGATTTTATTTGAATTAAAATTTTTTCAATCTAAATACTATTATTAAATTAAGTGCTTATTTTGACAAATTATTGATTTATATGTATATAAAAAATAAAAATCGAAATGAAGCCATTAAACATGTATACATTCACCCAATTGCCACAGGTAAAAACGCTATTGTAGTGAAAATAAATATAATGAACATAAAAGACCTCCTGGTGTTCGGGCATACTTTTATATTGCACGTTTTGCAGGTAACTGAATATTTTAGTACAAATACAGGAGCATTTAAAATGGCTCACATTTCTTTATCATGTAGTTAAATAGTTTCCCCAAGAAGGATTGAATGGATTTAATTATAGACTTCAGGTAAAAAGATAAGGCAAAGAGGAAGAACTAAGCAATTTTTTATTTAAAGGCTTGTTTCAAAGTCTAAAACAAATACATATCTTTCAAGAGCTTTTATTCATAACATGCACATCTAAATTTACAGACGGATAATAAAAGCATATACATGTATAAACAAAAACGAAAGAAGAACATCAAAAACTTAATTGAATTGATGGAATTATTCTTCAACAAATTTAAATTACATAAAAAGCCATGAAAATATGTGCACTATTTTATTGTTTTGTTTCATTTCATTCTTTTTCTTATCCTCGTTGATTCTGTTTGACACAGCTTAACAAGATGTCATCGTCATCGTCGTCTGAGTCTATGTAGCTGAAAAAATAGTTAATTTTTTTAATATTAAGGATTTCTTGAATACATCGTTATTGTAACTTTTTTACATAAAATGTAAATTTATGACATTTAATGTATTTTTACCTTTTGCTGTCATACTTTATTGTAGAGCAATAATTAAATGTATTTATTCTTAGTAAGTGAACTAATTGATATTTCAAGACCTTTCAGTTTCAATTTGCAGTATCTTGGTTTTTTGAGGTGGGGGATTAAAAATATAACAAATAAGCACAATGAAGCAACACATACAAAACTCTAAAATTATTGTTTTAAATAAGATTACTTGCTTGACTAATACTAATAATTCATGTTGCTGTCACATACAACCTAATTTCTGAAACTTGAGAATTTTGTTAGACACCATACTGAAGGGTTTACTATCTTTTCCAAAAATGATTGACCTACCTGAAGAAGAGTATGATGGTATGTCTCTCTTATAAAGTCTTGTCACATGGTTCCATTATTGACTTCAGTTGTGAATTTGTCTGTGTTGCAGTTGATGTATTTTCCACTCTGCTAGCACACGTTTTCCCATTTCTGTATGAAATACATCAGGGACAACTTGTCCCTGGTGCATATCCATAGCTGTTGTAACATTGAATCCCTTGTGAGCTATACTGGCTACCGTATTGCATTTGTTGAAGAGAATGAGACCGATTTGAAGCTTCCATTGCAGACATAAGGTAAAATAAACTTGAGTTATCCTCTTTTAAATGTGTTTTTTTTTTAAATTAAAAAAAAAACTGTGTGTAATTAATTAATTTTGATTGGGAGTCCTTTTAGTTTTTTTTATTTGTTTCTTCATTAGATTGGCTATTAATTGACCAATCGCTACTATAATGTTTAATGTCAAAAATTGTTAGCTTGTGTCTGTGGAAGCAATATTAAGAGGTGTATTATGAGCAAAGATGTGTTTTTGCTGATGTTAAAAGTGAAAAAAAAACTCTTAATTCTGGAAACATTGAAAGAGGCACAATTTTATTTTATTGTCTAATGCTAATTTAAATTCATGTATTCTAATTGGTCAGTACCATTACTTATTTTATTCATTTTAGTTTATATGGTGTGATGCAGGCTGTATTTTAATTATTTTAAATCATTTTTATCACCACCTTATACATGTAAGTTTACATATAATTTTGATATCAATAACTTTTTGTGTCTTCTTACTGCACAATTAACTTTTAAGACACAAAGATGCAAAAATTGCTTTCTATCAGAATTTGCACTGTTACAAAATCAGTATAGGAAATGTAAGCAATGTTTGCTCTTATAATGTGCTTTGTAAGAGTTGTCTTCTCTTGAATTGCAGGTGCACGAGGAAGGTAAACACGTATGCTGCCATTTCATTGTTGTTGCCTTTTGTAATTTTTGGTTAAGTTGGCAAATTAAATACTTTCTTACAGATAAATATTGGCGAGATTATTGTGTCACATGTCTTAAAATCCGAGAATCCTTAGTCGTCTAACGCCTTTTTTTACTGACAACCCATGCCCCCATTATAAAAGCGTAGGACGGCAGAGATTTCTCTGAATATGTGTCAACTGGTCTAAAATTACAAAAACACAGACATGAAATATAATGAATACATACATTGTTTCGCTAACCTGCAAATGGAATGCCCCCCGCCCCTGAAATGAAAAATCATAAGAAGGCATTTTCTTAATATCCAGCCATCATTACCTAACATTAAATATACTATTTGGGGTGATAATTGGTAGGAAAAAACTGACATCGATGGGTGAGCAAGTACTAGAAAGTCCCTGCCACAGACACGTGTCGAACACAGGTTGGAAGTTTTTTACTCATAACAAAATTTCTAAACATTTTTTACCCTCAAAAATATTACCCCGAGTTTCATCATGATGCAGATATCCTTTGTGTTGCTGTCTAAGGAAAATGATTATTTCCAGCGGTAACCAGTTCTTTACTTCCGAAAATCCTAGACTTTATCTTCAACGGTAATGACGAAGTATTGGATAAGCTTCTCATGTGTGGTTGCATTTTATTTTATTAAGGCAAACCTTTTTAAGGCGTCTGGCCTTTATTAATTTTATTAACCATGGTATCTTTCATGACATTTTATTTTTTACTAATTAACAATCAACTTGATGTGAAAATACTGTACTGATGTTCATATACTTGCCAATAATATAAAATGATATTTAAATTTCGATATTTATTAAAGTTTCAACAGTTTTGGTTAATTTCAGCTGTTCAATAACTCTACAGATTGTATGTAGTTTTGTTACAGAAAACTAAAAAGATAGGAATAATGCAGTCATTTTACTAGCTGCGAAAACGTAGCTATATACTAGTTTAAAATAGCACACTGCCTTTTAGTTTTTGAATATCCCAGTGAAAACTTTTCAATTCAATTCAGCTATATTGTGGTGTCTAGTTTTTATTAAGGGAGAAAGCTTGAGAAAAATCCACAAACTTCGGAAGGAAAACTAGCTATCCCTTGTCAATAAAGTAGGGATTATAGGTCACCTTGCTTTCAGCAAGACGCAAACCCGCAACCTCAGTATTGACCGGCATGTGATCAACAATGGATGACTACCTACCTTAAATACTTCTCCACTAAGGCCCTCAAGTTTCTTTTAAGCATTAGTTCCCAAATATTGTAAAATTATATAGAAATTAGAAATCTGTCAAATTGGATACATCAGATTTTGCATTCATATCTGAATTGAACTCCTGATTCATTTTCATATATACTAGTTTCAATTACATTTGTATCTATGAAAATACCACACGTTTTTATTTGAAAGCACAGAATAATATGGTGAACTGTGAATGTAAATTTTCTTAGTGTTGCATTGGCGAGTTTGCTGAAGATGAAAGTCTGAGTATAGGTAAATTTGCAAACGCCACTAAAAACAACAATCGAATATTTGTGAAAAAAGCTTTACTAATGTAGTGATTTGCGTATATTTGCTTTAATACATCGTTAACATTAAAAATTTGCCCAACATAAAGACAAAGGAACACATGAATAATTTTCTCTACACTGACGGCTTAACTACAACTATTGCTCCGGACAGATCTTAATTAGAATTACAACAGTTTCATTTTCAGCTGTTCGTTTCGCACGTTTAATTTTTAATAGCATATATTTAAAACATACAATTAATGTTAGCAAAGTCACGATTTGCATAATATTTGTAATTGTAAAGTGTACACCCATGTACAATTTACAAATCTACTTTTACTTTGGTTAATGCGGAAAATTTTCACAAAATATTTTGAAAGTAAAAAATATTATCATATCGAGTTGAATAATTAAACATATTAATTCCCCAGCGTTTGACAGTCGCATTTTGTCTCATACAATGGTAAAAATGAAACAAAATTTTTTTATTGACACAACGAAAACACCTTTTTAACAGACAAATTTCGACTGAGTTAACGGAGAAAATGTCTGTGAAAGACAGTTTTTGACTTCTACAGCGGAAACGCCGTTAATTTTGACCGAGTCAACGGAAAAATGTCTGCGACAACCGAAATGTGTCCGTGACAGACCAAATATGATTTCTCACAGTAAAAAGTTGTGCCTGATACAACGTGTTCTGTCTTTTACAGACAATTTTGCAGTACTTTGCAGACAATCTCAGTCAGTGACCGACGGAAGACGACTGCGACTGGTATTTACAGTCATTTTTATAGCCAATAGTGCTTACGCTTTCAAATATGACAGGTGACTGTAAAATCAAACAACAAAACTAAATAACTGATCAATTAGGCTAACATGATGGCCTTGATTAATTGATTAGTTTTGCATGACACACTATATAAATTAATTAAAAGGAGACCGATTTTTGATTTGACCATTGAGGAGATAATTTATAAACATTTTAACGAAAACCAGACAACCACGTTCTTACAAACATTTGTCACAGGAAGAACCAATCATTTTCTTTTGAACAGGCCTGTGTATATATTCTGATTTACTTGTTGTTTGTTAAAACATTTGCTATCCTTGGTTGTATTTGAATTAATGACTAAAGGTTCATTGCATCAATAACGTTATCATAACGTTATAATTTGTAATTTCAATACACAAAGTTGCCCATAGTACTGCATCAAATGTACTTTTATAATGAATTAACATAGAGCTAAAATATCAAACACTTTATATCCTATATACATGCTAGAACTAATAGCTAGAAAATGTATTACAATATAATACCGCGGAAAGCGTTAAGTCGACCAACGTCAAGCAAGTACTTGCCGATGCACATATCTCTATCTTCATCACTTCCGTCCTTGCAATCTTTATAAGCGTCACAACGTTTAATTTCAGGAAAGCACTGTATGCTATCATTGCATTTTATTCTCCCATCAGGACATGTAGATGCTAGATATAACATAAAAGATTTTGAGAAATAATGAATACAAAAGTTCATTCCTAATCTATGTAAGTCATTCATAAAAAGTGATTAGACGGTTAATCTAGTGCATTGGTTCAGCATTAGTTATATAAACATCAAATTATATTTCTTTACCTATTGAGCTAATGACTGATCTTGATATAATCTCATCCTTACTAATAACAATCTAGACTTGCATTTATTAAGTAACCTTAAATTGGATTTATTGTTTATACTTTAATATTTATTTAATTCATTCTTTTATTTGCAAACGTGTGTTTCGTAGAAAAGTGTATATGTGCTTATTTTTGTTAATTTAAAAGGAATCAGAAAATCATTTGACTTCATATGGAAGGCTGTACAATGTAAATATGCCACGGAAGATATTAATGGTTTGATGTACACATTGTAAAATTGATCTATTATGTCAAACATAGAAAATGGGATAGTCAAGCAAGGTCTTTTGACTAGATCAAAACAACAATTATTATGCATTAAAATTGCATTCATTCCGCAAAATTAACCGTGAGAGAGCTTGCTGCACAGTTTTTGTTTTAATTTATAGATCAAACTTTTAACATTCTTTGAGAATTGATGATCGAATTATTTGCTGTTTCAAATTTGACTGGCTGACTGTAAATCAAACAACAAAACTAAATTATTGATCAGTTTAACAAACAAGGTGGATAATATATTAACTTTCCATGATAAACGATATAAATTACTTAACAAGAGACCGATTGATGATTTGATCATTGATTGCAAACATTTATCGCAGGAAGAACCAAGCTTTTTTCTTTTCACTATTCATGGGTATCTTCTGATTTACTATATTGTTTGTGTAAACAGATGCTATCCTTGATTCTGTTCAAATTAATTAGTAACGAATCATAAACACAATAGCGGTTTAATAACGTTATAATTTGTAATTGCAATTTAGCTAATCGCCTATACGATTAAATCAATTGTGATTTTGCAAGTAATTTTATATATAACCAAACTATTACAAAGCAAATTTAGGGTTGTTAATTGAATGGACACTATATATATAAAACGGAAACGCAACATCTCTAGAAATGAAAGTGAGGTTATGAAGAATCTAAAGCATAGATCAGAAATAACCATAAAACCAGCCGACAAGGGGAGTGCCGTGGTTGTTATGAACACGGAGGATTATGTTAAAGAGTGTGTCAAACAACTGTCAAATACCTCATTTTACAAAAAACTTGCATCTTACCCTACACCTCTATAACGAAGGAAAATACAGTCACAACCTTATCTAAAATGAATAAAGAAGGAAGGTCACATCGATAATGATACATGTAAATATTTAATGCATGAAAACTGCTCTGCGGTTAGATTTTAGCTTCTTCCCAAATTACACAAAGAAGACATTCCCGGAAGTCCCATTGTGTCTGCTAATGGTCACCCCACGGAAAAGATTTCGGAATTTGTCGATCACCATCTAAGACCATTTGTAAAAGCCCTTCCATCACATATTCAAGATACAAGAGATTATCTGAAAAAAATGCATACCCTAAATCCTTTACCTCAAAACACATTGCTTGCTACTATGGACGTGTCATCTTTGTAATACAAACATACCACAAAATGAAGGAATTGCTTGCTGTGAAGCTGTTTGGAACACCAGACAAGGAAAAAAAATCCCCCAACAGAGTGTCATGTTAAATTGCATACTCTCGTACTTGAGAACAACAATTTTGTTTTAATGACGAACACTACATCCTAATGAGTGGTACTATATTGGGAACTAAAATGGCTCCCTCTTATGCCAACATATTTATGGGAAATCTTGAAAAACAGCTTCTATCTGGTTGCTCCATATTAACCATTGTCATGGTTCCGTTTCTTTGATGACATCGACATTAAATGTTATGAAAGTGAAGAACATCTTATAGATTTTTTTAACTACTGCGACAACTTTCATCCCACCATCACATTTACTTTCGAATTCTCTAGTCACAAAATTTCCTTTCTCGACACTACTACCTCCATCCAAAACGGAATGATGAAAACAGATCTTCACACGAAAGCAACAGACAAACACCAATTTTTATCCCCCAAAAGTTGCCACCCAAAGCATTGTTCGCGCAGTATCCTCTACAATCAATCCATACGTATCAAAAGAATTTGCTCAACAGAGCATCGTTTAAATGAGCTCCGTAAACATCTACTCAAAAGAGGCTACAAAAACAAAAATATCGCCGAGGCATTTGGAAATGCTCACAATGTTTCGAGAGATTTGTTGCTGAATTACAAAGATACGAATATAACAAAAAGCAGAATACCATAAATCGTCACATGCCACCCTGACTTAAAACACATTTCAAAT
Source organism: Limnoperna fortunei (assembly GCA_944474755.1). NCBI lineage: Eukaryota > Metazoa > Mollusca > Bivalvia > Mytilida > Modiolidae > Limnoperna > Limnoperna fortunei. Next base: position 9,425,493 of record OX104122.1, on the reverse strand, counting down.
GTTGTGAGGAAACATTGGAACCTAATCGGAAATGATCCTACTTTAAAAAAAGCTTTTCCCTCAACCACCTATAATTGCATACCGTCGTCCAAAGAGTCTAAAAGATATCATTGTAAATGCTAGAGTCAAAACGAACCCTCCTTCAAAACCTGGTGGCTGCAATCCATGCAATCGCACGAATTGCAAATGCTGTAAAGCAGCAAACGTTGTCAGCACCTTTCGAAGAACAACAAGCAAAGAAAGCTTTACAGTATACTAAAACTGTTCCTGTAAATTGTATTTACATACTGACCTGTGGAACTTGTAGCATCCAGTATGTTGGAGAAACGAGACAGCTTTCAACATGCGACTTAACAACCATCGCATAAAACTACAGGCCATTCTTTTGATATTGTAAAATTCCAAATTATTGAACAAAACCCAAAGTGGAATACATCAACCACAATACTTCGAGAAACATTTTGGATACATCAATTAAACACTCTAGAACCTGATGGATTGAACGAACGTAATCCACAGGTAGAATACTAAAATATTTGTGGTCCTAAAGTGGTATGTACAAAAAAAATATTTTGGGTCATTCAGCATCCTAACATTTGTTTGTAATGTGAACAAAAAAATCATTTCTATTATTTGAATTTTTCATTCAGTAAACGCCTGATGAAGCTCTTTGGTAGAGCGAAATATTGCGTTCCTTATATATTATTTGTATATAGTAGTGTTGTTATAATTATTGTCATTAGACAAATATATATTTGCCTAATGACAATAATTATAACAACACTACTATATACAAATAATATATACAGTACTTTATATATATATAAGTATGGGAACGCCAACATGACGATACAGCATAAACAAAAAAATAATATATAAGTCTAGAGGATTATGCAACGATACAAATATAGAGATGTTTCTACTATAAAATAAATATAATAATAAATACGACAAAATTTTCGACCAACTGATGGCCTTCTTCTGTGTCAATATCAATCTATAAATAAAAGATAAAATTTGGTTATTGGTACATCAGCATCCGGTGGTGACGTAGTCGGGTCTGATTTTATTGATCTTGAACTTTCTCGGATCACAGCTATTAGTCATTACACAAGGGAGTACTGTACAGATGTCAGTTGTATAAACCATATAATCTTGAGCTTCTTGATATTTCATGAATTTATTGTTTATTTATATTTAGAATGATATTTATTTTTTTTTTGTTTATTCCATTGGGGTGTACTGAGCAGAGCTCCGTGTTCGTGTAAATACACAATACAGGTAGTTCAAAATTTTATATATAGGGTCTAAAGAAGGGGAGGCCCGAGAGAGATTCTGGATTAAAGAGCTCTGCTCAGTACACCCCCAAAAAAAACCAATAAATATCATTCTAAATATACCTTGTATATTTAAAAATATTGCTATTTTTCTTATAGACACAGACTGACCAACGAATACCTTAATCATTGAGTGTTAATATAAATAAATAACGTCAACAAGTAATAAAATATTGATCTTGAAATTTCTTACTCCAACTGAACTCAAAACCTCTATATATTGCCTCCACCATCCGCCAACCGGGATGGGGGTTCACTTGGCTTTGTTCAAATATTCCAATAAAAGGTTATCAAAATTATAAGGTGACAAATTAATTACCCCAGACGGGCGTTTCGTCTATTCAAGACTCATCAGTGGTGTTCAACTTTAAATGCTTAAGTTATTCTTCATTGGGAGATTGGAATAATATAAGTCCTCTGGGATCGTGTAAATACACAATACAGGAGGTTCGAAATATTATATATAGGGTCTAAAGAAAGCTACCATCCAGTAAACTTATTAAGTATCGGATCGACAAACATGACGATGCAGCAAAAACAAAAAATAATATACAAGTCTAGAAGATTATGCAACGATACAGATGACGGTGTTTTTTGTTAAAATTTTAGACACAGACTGACAAACGAATGGCCTTAGTCCTTGAGTGTTAATATAAATAAATTACGTGAACAAGTAATACAATATTGATCTTGAAATTTCTTACTCCAACTGAACTCAAAACCTCTATATATTGCCTCCACCATCCTCCACCCGGGGATGAAGGTTCATATATAGGGTCTAAAGAAGCTACCAACCAGTAAACTTATTAAGTATCGGATCGACAAACATGACGATACAGCATAAACAAAAAATGACGGTGTTTGTCAAGATGTTCACTGCTAAACTACTCAAACAAGGGTTAATGTTATCTCTCCAGAAGTTCTATGGTCGTCACCATGACTTAATTGATCGTTATGGGAAATCAGTGTCTCAAATACGATCTGACATTTTCGCTGAGTCATAGGTAGTGACTCCTATTCCTTGATTTGACTTTTCCCTAGACATGACAATGAGTAACTCGACGGGTGTCTAATTATAGGCAGGCACTGCTTACTCGTCCGGAGCACCTGAGTGCATCCATGGTTTTTATTGTGTTCGGGTTACTCCTTCTGTTTTTTTTTGTGTGTTTTTGGTTTTTGTGTTGCTCTTGTCTAATCAGGATTTGTAACTGACCCTTGACTTTTGGCTCTTGTTGTTCGGTCGGTTTTCTTTGCTTTTTTTCTTATAGACACAGACTGACCAACGAATGGCCTTAATCATGGAGTGTCAATATAAATAAATAACGTAAACAAGTCATAAAATATTGATCTTGAACCTTCTCACTTTAACTGAACTTACTTCTATACATTGCCCCAACCATCCCCTACCCGGGGACGAGCTTTCACTTGGCTTTGTTCAAATATTCAAAATGTTCAAATATGAATTTGTCACCTTGGTAATTTTGATAATATTTTATTGGAATATTTAAACAAAGCCAAGTGAAAGCTCATCCCCGGGTAGGGAACTCTCATGTCAGAATTGGTTTAATTAATGTATCAAATAATTTACATGAGAGTTCCACTGGAACATTATAAAAGTTTGAACAGTTTTTTCTTAATGAGAAAACTACTTTCAAACCTTTCGTAGACAGTTCTATTTCTCCCTTTTCAAAATTACCTTTATAATCAATAAGGGTTCCAAGAAAATTATATTCTTTTACCTCTGCTAATTGTTGTTCATTTAAAAAGAAAGCAGGAGAATCAGAAACTTTGTTATGGATTGTAATAATTTTACTTTTTTGGCATTAACAGTTAATTGCCAATCAAAGCAATATTTTTTAAGCTTAGTAAGAGCATTTTGCAAAACTTTTGGAGATTTAGAAAATATAATTATGTCATCTGCAAAGCTCAAGCTAGATAAATATGTATCTTTAAGAGACAGTTGATCACATGTTTGATCAAATATAGCATGTATACCATTAATAAAACAGTTAAATAAGGTAGGACTAAGGCTATCTCCTTGTTTCCCTCCTCTTTCAATGGAGAAAATGTTTGAATATCTATTATCTATTTTAATTGCAGACTGGCAGGAAGACTACATATCTTTAATGGTTTCAAAAAGTTTCACTCCTATGTTATTTGACATTAGTTTGTAAAGCATTCCCTCATGCCAAACACTGTCAAATGCTTTACGCAGATCTACAAAGCATGAATAAATGTTACATTTTCTAGTGAGCAAATATTTTGTTATCAATATTTTAAGAATAAATAAACTATCGGAAGTTCTGTGATTCGCTCTAAACTCGAATTGTTGTCTAGAGAAGATATTTTCATAATGTTTTACAAGTCTTTTCTTTACTACCATACTAAAAAGTTTTGCAATGCAATTTTGTTATGAAATACCTCTATAATTATTTAAGTTAAACTTGTCCCCAGATTTGTGAATAAGAATTATAAATTACTTCCTCCAAGAATCTGGATATTTTCCAGATTGTAATATCAAGTTAAACAGCTTAACAATTGATCTTCCTGTAGCAGCATAGCTATGTTTAATGATTTCATTACATATGAAATCAGGGCCTGCACTTTTATTACATTTTAACAATTTAATGCATTTATTAACTTCTGATAGAGTGAAAGGTCGATCTGTTATCTCATTATCTTTTATAAAGTTTTTAAAATTGCCTAAATGTTTTTGAATATCATTCTTCAGATTATCCTTACATTTCTCTCTTTTTCCTTGTAGTTTGAAATGTTCCATCATGTCTTTGTAATTATTATTATCAAATAATTCCTTAGTTTTGTTATTATTAAAGTTATCCTTTCTATGTAATGAATTAATAATTTTCCAATATTGTTTAGGGTCTTCTTCCTTCCATTCTTCACTAATCTTTTAAGATTTTTACATTGTTTGAAGTTGGTAGACCTTAGTTGATTATCATATGGTCTCTTTTTCATATCTGATCCCAATTTTAAAACAGTTTTCTTTAGATCTCTTACTTCGGAATCAACCCAAGACTTTGATTTCTTCTTGGTTTTCTTATATTTTATGACTTTACAAGATTTTTGTGCCAGAATTTGTAAAATTTTGTTAATAATATCTGATGCCTGGTTTACATCATGTGCCTTATTTTCATAATTTGAATTCTCAAAATTTAATATATTTTCTATCACTGAACTATCAGACAAGGCGTCCAATAACTTTAATTTTGATGGGTATATTACATGCAGAAAAATTCTCATTATATGTTTTTATAGGGCATGATAAATGTGTGACAATGTGTGCATGATCTGATAAGTACACAGTATCTAAAACATGAAAAAATTTAATATTATTAAAAAGATCCATGTCAGCCAAGGCATAATCCACTGTACAAGCTCCATTTGCTTTAAAACAAGTAAAATTACCAATCATATCCCCTACAAAACGACCATTAAGTATTCGGACCTGGGAGGCAATACACATATCTAAAAGTTGCTGACCCTGTGCATTTAAAACTTTATCAACAGAATATCTTTTCAATTTCTAATCAGAATAGTAATTATCTGGTAAAATTTCTTTCATGTATTTGGCCGAATTTTGGATAAAGCCAACCCTATTGGATATTCGAGCGTTTAGATCACCCATAATAAGTATATTTACATTTTTCCTCTGATGAAACTTTTAGTATCTCAGTTTCTAAATGGTTAAAATCATCATCATAGTAAGGCGAATTTACAGGAGGAACATAACAACCACAAATAAATAAATCATTTGAAACATTGAAGAATTGTTTATCTAATTTGAACCACAGTCTATTTTCTGAGTTAGATATATCATTTACAATTTTTATTCCTTAATGTAGTGTATTTTTATATAAAGCTAAAATTCCTCCACTAAAACGTTTTGACCTTTTTTTCTTTTTCCTGCATTTCTGAAAGAAGGAAAAATTAGGTATATGGAAATTAGAGTCAGTATCTTTCCAAGTTTCAAGTAATATATTTATGTCATATTTTAACTGGTTTAAAAATGTTTTATCCCAGGCCCTGAACATTCCATGAAGATACAGTTAGATCATTATTCATTTTTATATTTACACATACAAGTAAGGAGTTAAATGAAGAAATGGTGCTAAGCATAAGCATATTAAATTCTCACATATCTAATATTAACTAACATTATAAAAAAAGTTGTATACATTAATAGTTATATTCGTACAAAACACAGCAATAAAAAATTACTTATTTAATACAAATCTATATTTTCAAATGAACAGTAACTGTTACACATGCACAGTAAAAATTGCTGGTATGGCAAATGTTTAGTAATTAGAAATGCAATTCAAAAGTGGAACAGTTTGTTGTGATAATAAAGAATTGGCTGTAAGTTATAAAAGATTAATATTTATGTAAATCCGATATAAAACATAAAACTGCTTCAAATGTCTCTATATTGTTTCTTAGTATTAGTACAATAGTATTCAAAAGTAAAATGTACATGTAATCAATTATTACATTTGTTAATATCAATATGCATGAAATTTAAAATACCTCCAAAGAGAGATAATTAAATAATTCTTCATTATATTTTGAAAGAGTAAAAAGTGTTGACAGAAATCTTCAATTCTGATATTCTTTATACACACATGTGCTATAATAGAATTTAATCCCAATTCAAAGAAAAAAAATAAAACTTCAATGAACAATAATAATACTGTAAACACTCTAAGCTATACATTCCAAACAGATTCGTAAGCCTGGTATTTCTAAGCTAGCCCTAAAGCAATTCTGAGTAGTTTGATGTTGATATCACTTTCTGATCTGTTATTATTTTGCGGGCCATAATAATAGTTTCTCTGATTGTAGGAGTTTTTTCCATTGTTTGGATAATTCGAATTTGAATACGATCTGTCATAGTTGTTCTGTAGATAAGGCTGAGTTGGTCCTTGTAATGTAGGGGTTCTAGACTGCTGATTAAATCTAGATCTATCAACCCACGATTCGAAATGTGCATTGTTTTGATTCCTGTTTTTGTAGTCGTGTTGAACAGGCTCACTTTTTACACCAATAAGTGGGTTAATTACTTCTTTTATATTTCTAATGTATTGTCCAATTCCTATCTTAGCATTAAGATGTATCCCATCGTAAAAATGTTTAAAAGATATGTTTTGATGTGTAATTAGTTGTATATTCATTTCTTCACACAGATTTTGTAGTAGAATATTAGTCTGCACTCGTGTATCCTCATACGATTTGTTGTTTTCCTGGTTTTTATAGAATCTTGGTAGAATCTCGCCCATAATAACCGTGCAACCTGGTACCCTTTCCTTGGTTGTTAGAATCAGTTGTTCTATTTCGTGTACCACTTGTAGAGGGGTCTTTTCTTCAATATCGTTTGCGCCAACCTGATAGCATATATACTAAGCATTCAATTTGTCCAAACTTAGTAGATCTTGTGCTCCTTGAATTGTTTTGTCATGTAAAGTTGTTACTCTAGTTTTCTTGTATCTATTCATGCGATTAGGAATAATGTCTTTAACAAGTGATGTACCTACTAGCCAGAAATCATACTCGTGGTACTCTTTGCACTTACTGGACCTGGTTTGTTTAAATCCAAATCATGTTTCTGTTTAGGTGGTGTTTGTTTTGGTGTGTTGCTATCATTCCTGTCTTGTCTCGAGTGACTACTATCATGATCCTTGTCTCCCATTGATCTCTGTATCTTATTGTCTATTCTCTCTAATTTGAATGACAAACTGTCTAATACATTACTTACCTTACTGTTGAGGCTTATAATACTGTCAATTTGTGTTTCTAGGTTTTCTTTTTGGGTCAAAATTTTTCTTGAGTCAAATTTACTTTCTGTATTTTATTGTCAATCCTTTCTAGTTTGACTGACAAACTCTCAATTACATCTTTGACCTTAGAATTTTGATGTATAATATTTCCTATTGGTAATTCTACGCTTTGGCTATGGTTTTCTTGTGTACGACACAATTTCTTAAGTTCATTAATTTCCTTACTGAGCAAGTCTATCTTTTCTCTATACTCTCTGTGGCACTCGATTAGCTTGTTTTCTAATTTATGTATGGACTCAAGTATGACTAGGTTATTATCCATTCCACTCTCTATTATATCTGTGTCATTCACAGACATATGGAAGTTTGGGAGTGATTTTTCTTGATCAGTTTGGTTTAATACTTGATCAGATTCTAAGTTATTAGATTGTTTTTGGAAATGTTTGGCTTAATTCAAGATCCTCATTATTATCCACACTTGAATCAATATCTTTCAATACTGGCAGGTCTGGGGTTTTTAATTGCTGAATTTTCAAGTCAATATTTAACCTAGAGTTCTCTCCCTTTATACATAAATCAACTGTTTACATTATCATTTCAAATTCTTCTTTTTCCCACTTTTGACACAACGCTCCCTGAACAAGACATCTTTGAGTACTATAAAACAAAGTAATAGTGATAAGTTTCTTGTCTTTATCTTAGATTTGAATGAGGAATTTATATAGACTTGCTGGTGTCTTCTCCACAAACGGCCGCTTTTTACCGTTAAGGGTCAATATTTGGGACTTTTTATCATAATCTGTCCATTCAACAGAAGCGGTTTTAACATTTCTTAATTGTATAGAGTATCGTATTAATAACTTAATAACATTATTGACTGTTTGTTAAGATCAAATGTGACTTGGTTTATGTCGCGTGTTCCGTGAATTTCCACACTGTTATCTAATGACATACTATATAACTTGTTCTTTAAGCGTTTTACTAATTAACAAGGTAGTTTCTCAAGTATAATTTACAGTTCAACGTTCATAATTATTTTTTTATGAAAGCTTAGTACCATTTATGCTTCATTTCTTCATCTTCTCAATTTACTGGGCACAGCAATGTTGACCAGCAAGTCATGAACAAAAGAATACTTTTGTGCATGTTGTACTGTATTTTCATATAACACACATTAACTAGTTTTTGTAACAATCAACACGGATGTATGTACACTGTTGTATCTTGTTTTTATTAAGTTAAAATACTGTATATCTACTTCATTTAAAACACACAAAGATTGTCTAACCAAAGATTTTGTTTGTTGGATTAAAAATAACTTTTTTCACTTTCGACAATATTTCCCCTTTATCATGGCATCCTGTTTTAATTCAGAAGACATCCTGTGAAACTAATAAAATTAGTTGAAAAATATTGTGTTTTTTTCTTAGTTAGAAAGTACATACTGTTTAGTTTGGGTAATCATAATATACTTATAACTGACTTTGCTATAAAAAAATATTGGTATATTGCAAACTGGTTTCAACTTGTATCTCGCCACAATTTACAGACTATAGTGTGATGGGATATTTTCTCAATTCTAACTGCTTGTTAAGTATCTCACTTAAAACTGTCCACATGTAGAAATCATTAATGATATGCTCCAAGAATGTTTTTAAATATAGAGAAATCCGTCCAAGTGGAAGACGAACTGTTGGCTAAATCCAAATAGACCGCAGCCCTTCATTAAAACAGTTTTAATAAATACATGATGCATGTTTATGATGAGTTGCGTGCTAGTTTATTAAAACATCGCTGCAAAAAAAAACTGTATTTAATGCAAAGTATTTAAAATGTAAACAGATAGAATAGATTGTTGTACACAAAAAAGAATCAGAGATCTTTTGTAAATGCTTTGAGGTGTTCAGAAGAACAGAACAATATATGTGTAAACAAAAATTCTTATTTTTTTTTTTTTTTTTTTTTTTTTTTTTTTTGCTGAATTAACAGGGTAAACACATTTTTACAAAAAAAAGCATCAAACAAAGCATTTAGAATTTCTAGCAGATTTTCTTGCATTCCATTTTTTTTTGGCCGTTAACCTAGTCTATAACATTATGTCCCACACAAATAAAATTTTCGACAAAATTTCCTGAACCTGAGCCAATACTCAATATTGTCAAAAGTGGCGACATGGGTACGAGATATTTTATTCTGATACAAACCGAATAAGGCAAAAATGTAACTATATACTAGTTGAAAATAGCAAACACTGCCTTTTAGTTTTGAATATCCCAGTGAAAACTTTTCAATTTAATGGAATTTATCAGCAATATTGGCATCTTGTTTTTATTAAGGGAGAAAGCTTGAGAAAAATCCCCAACCTTCGGAATGAAAACTAGCTATTCCTTGTCAAAAAGCAGGGATTATAGATTACCTTGCCTTCAGGTGTTCTATGCTCTTATTATTCATATAGTGTTTGGCATTTTTAATTTTTTGGGGAGAGCGCCTCTGATGAGTCTTTAATAGATGAAACGCGCATCAGGCGTAGCAAAATTTATTGCCTCGAACATTGTTGTATTTTTTATTTCAGCGAGACGCAAACCCACAACCTCAGTATTGAAAGGCATGTGATCAACAATGGATGACTAGCTACCTTAAACACTCCTCCACTAAGGCTCTCAAGTTTCTGTTAAGCATTAGTTTCCAAATATAGTAAACTTATATAGAAATTAGAAATTTGTCAAATTGTTTTCTTTGGAGACATCAGATTTTGATATCTGAATTGAACACATGATTCATTTTCATATATACTTGTTTCCATTACATTTGTATCTATGAAAATACCACACGTTTTTATTTGACAGCACAAAATAAGATGGTGCACTGTGAATGTAAATTTTTGTAGTGTTGCGTTGGCGAGTTTTCTGAAGATGAAAGTTTGATAATACACAAATTCGCAAACGCCACTAAAAATAACAATCGAACATTTGTGAAAAAGCTTTACTAATTAAGTGATTTGCGTATAATTGCTTTAATGCATCGCTAAAATTAAAAATTTATCACACATAAAGACAAAAGAACTCACGAGTATTTCTGTACTCTGACGGCTTAACTACAACTATTGCTCCGGACATATCTTAATTAGCATTACAACAATTTCATTTTAATTTTTCCTGGTTTAATTTTTAATAACATATATTTAAACATATAAATAATGTTTGCAAAGTCACGATTTGCATAACATTTGTAATCGTAAAGTGTACACTCTTGTACAATTTACAAATCTACTTTTACTTTGTTTAATGCGGAAAATTTTCACAACAAATTTTAAATTAAAAAATATTACCATATCAAGATGAATAATTAAACATGACTAATACAACGTTTTCTGTCCTTTACAGACAATTTTTCAGTCGTTTGCAGTCTATCTGAGTCATTGACAGACGGAAAACGACTGCGACTGGTATTTACAATCATTTTTATAGCCAATAGTGTTTACACTTTCAAACATGACAAGTGACAGAAAATGAAAAAACAAAACTAAATTACTGATCATTTAGGCAAGCATGATGGCCTTAATTAATTGATAAGTTTTGCATGACACACTATTTAAATTAATTAAAAGGAGACCGATTTTTGATTTGACCATCGAGGAGATAATTTATAAACATTTTAACGACAACCAGACAACCATTTCTTACAAACATTTGTTGCAGGAAGAACCAAGCGTGTTTTTTTTTATCAGGCCTGTGTATATTCTGATTTACTTTGTTATTTGTTTAAACATTTGCTATCCGTGATTGTATTGGAATTAATGACTAAAGAATCATTGCAGCAATAACGTTATCATAACGTTATAATTTGTAATTTCAATATATACCCAGTTGCCTATAGTACTGCATTAAATGTACTGTTACAATGCATTAACATATAACTAAACTATTTCACACATTATATCATATATACATGCTAGAACTAGTAGCTGGAAAACGTATTACAATTTAATATCGCGGAAAGCGTTAAGTCGACCAACGTCAGCCAAATATTTACCGATACACATATCTTTATCTTCGTCGCAATTTGTATAACTGTCATAACGGTAGATTCCTAGAAAGCACTGTGTGACGCCATTATATGTAGACTTAATTATTGAGTCAAAATTGTTTTGCGGAGTTGCAAGAATACACTTTTGACCTGTCAAATATATTTTCGAATAAAACAAGCTTTTGTAAGTTCTTTCAATTCATGTACAATGCATCAGTCTTTTTGAACTAATAATTGCAGTATCTTCATATTTAGAGCTATCAAATTCTAAATTACATGTTCATGAGTATCAGGATATGCATTGGCAGTTCATTCTTACAGTGCCTACATCGTACTCTGGTTTTATCTCCCAATAAAGACTAGTCAATATGATATAGCTACAAAATGCCGGAAGCGGCATAAAACTCTATAAAAAAAAACAAACCCATAATTATATTCAGTGCTTTTCAGTCTTTTTAGTTTTATACAGTTTAATTGTTACATGTAGCTTGGAAATTGCAAATGTAATCCAATAGAAATAGCGTGTACGTCATTAGATAACAAAGACATCATCCAGGTACAAGATGTATGTAAACCAGTTACAGATAACACAGGTAACACATTAAAAATTAAAAAAAAAAACATTAAATAAATATAAAACAGTTTTCTGGTACAATAACTGTTGACTACAAAGAGTATTTTTAACAATTATTTAAACTGATAAGGGTTACATTAAATGGCTACCAGTATTCGTAAGGTGGGTCTAGCAGTTTTAATTCATAAAATTGTAGCTCCAATGATAATTGTTAATACTTGCAACATGAAGGGCTTATATTATACATGTAAATCACAGAATTGTCAGTGGAGCTTCAGTATTGTAGATAGCACATGTAAGTACATGTGGCATGTGAATGGGGAGATGCTCTTAAATGAAAATATTTTTTAATCTTAATATTATAGGTTATTCTACAAACTTTGAATAATGCAAATAACTGCGGTTGTGAGATCAGAAGTCAGCACAAAATTCAAACTTAATTGACCAATTCTGCCATTTTTCCGGTTTGAAAATAAGGGTTCATTTTTACGTATCCTGGCATCATGCATAATAAAATCAGGACTTCATGAAACCTGTGCTTTTAATTACATGTAGTAATATTTGTGTGATAAACACATCTAAAACATCTGCCCTGACACATCTGCACTAACACATATACAAATACACATCGGCCCCAAAACATTTGCCTAACACATTTGTCTAAACACATTTGCCCTAATACATCTACCCTAACACATCCGCACAACACATCTACCATAATATATCTACACTAAGAAATCGGCCATAACACATCTAACAAAACACATCTACACTAACACATCTGCTCAAGCACATATGACCTTTGCTCAACACATCTTTCCTAAAACACCTACCGCAGCACATCTTCAACATAGATGCCTTTACACGTCGTTTTTAACACATCTACCGTAACACATCTGCCCTAACACGTCTACCATTACATATGTATGTAAGTCATCTGCCATAACATAGATCTGCCCTGACACATCTACCCTAACGCATCTACCTAAAACATCTCCCCAAACACATTTGCCCTATCATATCTAGCCTAACACATCTACTCAAATACATCTACACTAACATATCTACCGGAACACATCTGTTCAAACATATCTACCCAACAATTCGGCTCAAACACATTTTCCTTGGCACATCTACCCTACAATATCCACCAAAGCACTTCTAACCTCACATATTTGCCTAAACACATCTTCCCTAACACTTCTACCATAACACGTCTGCCATAATGCATCTACTTTTACACATCTGCTCAAACACAATAGCCTTAACACATTTAACCTACTCATTTACCTAACACATCTGCCCTAATAGAACTAAAATTTAACATGTGGGGACAAATCATTTTTAGTTAGTAAAATATATCTGCATACGATCTATCAATCTTGTAACTATAAGTAAAAGCAAAACAATTTAACAGCTTTAACGAGAAATACATATACGACGTCAGTGTTAGTATGCAATGTTTTTTGTCTTCTTTTTATAAGTTTCACAAATTGATGTTGGATTTTAAGTATAAACCTCCACAGTTAGACTTGTTACAAAAATCAGACAAAAAGGGAGAGATTAACAGTTGCGTACATGAATAAAAACACAACGGTGGTTGTTTATGAAAACGCTTACTTTTCAATTGCCCATGGTTTCATATTAGATTGTGACCACAGACTTATTTAGGGTTCTAAGGGGTCTGTCTCTGAAAAATTGGTTAGACTTTTATACTGGGACTATATCTCAGGGTAGCTTGTCCTTGTGCTATTTTAAATCTATGACTCTTTTGTTTTTGTTATGTTCATTTTTTTAATACATATTCATTGAAATAATAATCGGAGTGTGTTTCGGCCTAGATTTTGTCTTTATAAAGTAACAAATGGTTATATTGGCATTTGTATTTAAGGAACGATAGCTTTTAATGTGCATTAATTATGTTTTGGGAAACATATTGTTTTTCCCCGTTTCTTAATATTATTCCTCTTCTTCTGTTTCCTTTCCTTTCAATCTTGTCCGCTCATTTTCTTAGATATGCGATGTCTAATCTTATCGACATGAAGTTGTGCAATCAACTTTTTAAATTTTCAAAGCTATATTGGGGCTTCGTTTGGAAGACATTTGTGTTGGCATCCCAACACAATAGTATTCTATTATTATTATTATCATTATTATTATTATTTATTATGAAACTATGCATATATTTAGAATTTCATGAAAACAATTAAAATGTCTGTACGAAATTTAAAGTCAAATCATGATAGTGTATACAAACATAATATGCCTGCCTTAGTCAACTTATTTATGTTAAGCTTGAAAATATAACAATTCTTAATTACATAATATTTTAACATTTAATACCGGGACACAACATGACGAGAACATTTAATGTAATGTCTTGAAAAAAGAGTTGAAAGAACAATGTGCTGGTTATAGTATCTGAGTATTGTATCTTCATTCGTAATGTGGTCCTTTAAAATATTTCACTGTTTGAAATAGAATTGTATGTAACTCACTAAGTGTTGAAAAAAATATCACTTTACCACGTAACCACATGTTCAATCAGAACAACAGAACACCTACTAGTATTATTATTATTTAATCTGCATGTACACGTCAGTGCATGTAATAGGCAATTTCACAGATAAAAAACTTGTAAACGTTTATCCTGTTTTGACCAGCTGATTTGCTGCCAAAATTCAATTTCGCAGGGGGCCTCGGTGGGTTCGATTCTCACTGCAGGCAGGGTGTACTCGACTCCAATCTTAATTGACAAGGATTGCCAGTTTTCCTACCGCAGGTCGGGGGTTTTCTCCGGGTACTCCGGCTTCCTCCCCCAATAAAAACTGGACGCCATGATATACCTGAAAAATTGCTGAAAGTGGCGTTAAAACACCATTCAAACAAACAAACAAATCAATTTCGTAGCCCAGTATGTACTTTAAATCCTAAGACAATATATAAAATAAATGAGATTTTGTAAGTCAGATGGGTTACAAAATAAACAAATCAATTAGCACAGGCCAAATTGTCGGAGGTTCCACACCCTTCCTAACTTGGATTCCGTGGTTTGGTCACAATGTACTATATGCATCTACTTAGTTTTACAATTACATGTTCTATGCAGATAAGTAGAAATTTCAAGGTAACAATACAAATTGTGTCCTTTATACTTCTTATAATGTCTAGATCATGTGCTGCATGAAGTTGTTTAAAAGTGTATGCTTTTTAACATGTTTACAATGCCCAAAATATGAATGTCATATGTATATTTTTTAAAAGCTGGCGCAAATTCAATCCGTCTGCTGCTTGAGTTTATAAAGAGTATTGCTTTCGTTTACCTGCTACTTAAGCACTGCCTTTTACTCAATTTCTATATTAAATATATGTATCAGAATAGTGAAAAGGGAGCTTAGCATTATAGAGTTGTGTTTCAACAGGTTACAAGCTATATATAAAATAAGAATTTGAACTTATTACCTTAACCATCCAGTACAACAGTAAGTCTTAACATATAAATAATATTTCTCTGCGAACTCTAGACTTACTTTGCTGGTGCGTTGCTGTAAATGACATCCACATTGCCAGAATTGCTCCTAAACATTTTAAGCTTTTATCCATCTTTGTTGGGACACAAAGTAGAGCAATCACGTCACAATCAGATCATTCTTACAACAAAAACTATTTTTTTTTCAATAATAAAAAAAGTTCTAGAGCACTTCAGTATATTACTCATCTATTGTTCTTCAGTTATGCTTCCGTGTCATGATGTACAAATATTGAATGTTTTCCTTGTTATTCCTACTTACCCAGAACAATATCATATTGTAATAGATCTTATGAAACCACAGTATATAAATTACATATAATTTAAATCTACAATATTTTTTTAAAAATTTTAACCATTTTCTATTCTTTCTAATTTATGAAAATAATTCGTGGAAAGGTATTGTTTACAATCATTTACACAAGGGGTTAGCCTTTATATTCGGTTATTTTATACCGAGCGATAGCGAGGTATAAAATTCAAATATCAGGGCTCAACGCGTTTGTAATTGAGTGCAATACCATACAAACCCTGAGTTATTTCAATTGTAATAGGACAATTCAGCCATTTTCTGGTTTTGTTTGTCCTAAGTACACTGCATTGATTGATGTTTTCCTTGTTACTTCCCGGTACTTGTTTATATATGAATGCTACAATATTAAGTCTCGTATTAAAGTGTTGTACGGCAAAACGGAAATGTACACACTTATTTAATTATTTTTAACACACAAAATTCAAACACGATCGTTAACAATTTTAAATGTTCGAAAAAAGGAAGTATTCTTTACTCTTTACTCTTTAATTCATCATAGTGTTCTGGAACAGTTTTGTGTAGTGAGTGACAACACTTAAACAGATGTTGATATTGTATGGCAGTTACAAATAATGTTGCACAAAGGATACATAAAAATCATAAATAAATAAAATAAATACAGTTAATGCAGAAATAGCTTATGACAAATTTTGCATGAGACACAGGTGGCTATAATGGGTAATGTATTAGCTGACTTTATTAGGATGTCATATTAGAATTGTTAACAATTATTGCCTACACGTTTTGTCTGTTGTCCTTTCGGTAAAACGACTTACTGACTGGATACTCGGGAATAGTGATTTATTGTTACAGTGAATATGTGTACACTAGATGAATCATCATAAGAAAAATAGCATAATTTATCAACGAAATACAGTCAAATCAAACCGTGCCTGATGGCTGACATTTCAAGTGAGTGTTATTTAACACCAAGTCAGCAGTTGTTAATTTTAACCTTGGTGAGGGCAATACATACTATATGTAGCGTCCCTTTCGTAATATTCACTATTTTTGCTCAACGAACACACTGGATTTAAATTTTATAGTACTATTGTCTGTTGTTAGTAATGTTACACGACATGGACACTGCGTAGAGATAGACAGTAAGAGGTTTAAGTGTCCGTGATTGTACCGACCAGGGATTGAAATCATTATCTCCAACAGAGCATGCATAAAAATCAGTATTAAAAGTGGTATGTCGTCAACAATAATGTTGTAATCCCTCATCCATACCAATCACGCAGTATATTAATAAGATTTAGTTATTAAAATTAATAAATTCGATAGAGTATACAATATAATCAAAGTAACAGTGGTATTCAAAAAAAAACGTCACTCAACATAAATTTTGAATATTTTTCTTACCTTTTTATTTCATATGCTAATTTTTAATACTAGTATTATAGACCAATTATATAGAAATATATCGTTTGCACCCGCAGAATATCTCCAACCTTTGAAAAGAAAACTGCCAATCGGTTGGAGTCGAGCGCACTCTTCTCGCATTAAGGCGTTAGAATAGTACAACAATAACCCACAAATCAATTTAACAATGGAAATTCCTAAATATGCTTTTATTACTTGGCATGATCACTATACACAGACAACTTCCGTCAGATAGGAACTACACACGTATGTCCAGTAAACAAGTTTAAAGTAGATGGTCAGCTACAACGTTATATTTTAATTACTATGCTAGTATCTATTATTAACTCATTTTTGGTAGCAATTATAATTTACATATTAATAAAGAAATCATTTCCTCTAAGATCGCACAGGGGTTGTTCCCAACGAGAATATTCACAAATTTAATGAAGCTAATTGTGAATTAGGACAAACATGCGGTGTGCGAATTCTAACAAAGCAAAAGAGGTAAGTTTGCAAACAAAAGCAAAAGTGTGTCGAAAATCTAAAAGGATTATAGTCTGATCAATATACTAGTAAAAGCTGTTTACGAATTACTTAAAAATTCTGTTTACTAGTATTCATCGGAATTTGCTCAAAAGTATCTCTTTCCTGTCTGATTGTGCACGCCAACTTTGTGGATAATTAAACAATATTCTATGCCAATCTAATAACTCAGTTGTCCAGAGAAAAAAATTTGCCGATACTATTGAATAGTTGTAGACTTTTGTAACAGAATTCTGATAATATTCATAAAAATTAACAAATAATTGTTGAAGTCTGAAAAGCTTATATGACAATAGTCTTTAGTGTGTTATGAAAAATTTGATTATCATATGTTTTCAATCTAAATATCCGTATTTGTAACTTGTTAATTTTTCTTGCAATATATTCTAATTTTAATAATAGTACATTACTTCATGAGAAGCTGTTAAACTCAGATCCAGAGTAACGAATTTAGAAAATACATATAATATAAAAACCTCACAGTCATGTTATTTATTTTGAGATTCTGGTCAGTGTTTGGCTAAATGAAACCGTTTTGTGTTCAGCAGGGATGAAGAGAACACAGATACTCAACCGTCGGTTTGCATTTATTGGTTACCAGTGCGGGAATCTGGGATACCAGTGGTGAATTTGGCAGCATTTGATCGTTTATTTGATGGAGATACAAAAATGGATTGCTCGATATAAAACAGAACTCATTAACAGATCAAATAAATCAAAACTTCATAGAATAGTTTTATTAAGTTAAGCTCATAGTAACTAGTAACGGTAACAGTTTAAAGTTCAAAGAAAAACTATTATCAAAAACTAGTCTCTATTATCTTTAGGGACAATACAAAAATGACCCGTTTTTCTCGTTCATACATTATATGAAAAAAGAACCTAGAAATTCTATGGCGGGTCCGTTGACTGGAAATACAACTGTTCAGTTTAAACAAGTCGCAACGTGGAAAAATTGGACTGATTCCGAAAAGCACAACAATTTAACATGATCAAGCGTAGAACCGCACAAAAGATATTATTTGATTAGAAATTGTCGATCGTAAATAATTTCTCTCCGTACCGTCGCAAAGGTAACTTGGGGTAATAATGAGTAAGCACAATGACTGACAAAACCAAACCGATTTACGACGCTTTTCTAACAGTGCATTAAATGGTTTAGTTTTCACTTGCGAAATTTGGCAAAAACTTCAAAAATAGTTCGTAAATCCTAGAAATGCACGCAACTGCGTCTGGTCCTTTGGAGCTCCTGTTTCTTGCGATAGCTTTAACTGTACCCTTAGTTTTCTTAAGTCCATGTTTGCTTATGTGATGCCCACAGCTTCACAGTCTTTCAAAAAGTTACGCTGTCAATGTTTGCACAAACTACATTTTCGCGTAATTTAAACAGTACATTTTCCAAGTTTTTAATGTGCTCCACATTATTTTTTCTGTGATTATCATGTCATGTAGTACACACTGTTCTCCAGGAAGTCCATGTAATATTTGATTCATGGTACGTTGCCAAATTGCGGGTGCAGACGCGATCACGGTAGTCAGTTGTATTGACAAAACCCTTTTGTCAGATAAATCTTGGAGCTTTCATTCATGTAAATATGCTTGGGTTAAGTCAAGCGTTGTGAACATATCTCTACCTGACAAAACATTATCAATACAGGGCAAGGGATATTGATTTACTTGTAAAACGTGGTCTATAGTTATTTTGAAATCACCACGAATACGAACGGATCCATCTTATTTCAAAATCGGTGCAAGAGCGGACAATCAACTTGATTCAACTTTTGAAATAATACCATCCTTTTCCTATCTTTCAAGTTCAGTTGGTTCGTTTGCGTACAACAATTTTTTTCTGACCGAGTGGAGAGCAACATTTTTTAAATCTTCATAAATTAAGTTAATTGTCTTAGTACAACCATATACTCGTTTATATTTTCTACCTTCTGTTAATTTCATTTATCAAAACGAAATCTTTATGCTATAGCAATCAGCTTTGGAGTAAGGTGGTCATTTAATAATTTTATAATTTCATTATAGGCTTTTCGGCTTATCCGGTGCTGTCAAATGTCTAGATATCATCTAATATTTTTGATCCACTAATTTATGCTGTAATTGCAGTATATTGTTAGTATATATGTAGTGTAGTTATAGTTTAAAATATTTTAACCAAGTAAAATCAGCACAAATTGAGCCGACTAGTAGTAGCTACTACATTTTTTCAGTACAAAATAAGCAAGATATTAATACAAACTGCGGGACGTTGTCATAAATTAGCTCCGCTACTCTTTGGTATGTGTACCCCTAAATTCATAACTGTAAATGCATGTATTACATTATAAAGTGGATACATTTACATCCTTGTTCTGGATGATTGCACAAAGTTACCTGTTACTCAATAAAATGTGCAATTCTTTATCATTCTAAACCACCCGTGGCGAAATACACTTATTTACTACAATCATTAGAAGATGTAGATAAGAAATAGAAAACAAAAACAATTTTCTACAATTTATATATGAAGTTGTTCAACTTTGTAAGCATTTGCAACTGTACCATAAGTAATGGAAATTTTAAAGAAAACGTTTGGAATGCGTAAAAATGGACAACACGCGTATGTAATTATTCAGTCTTTTTTTCAAATACAGATCCAGTAATGTTAGTGATCATTCCGTTGGATAAAACAGTAGTATAGCTAAACACGTTAGAATTTAATTAATAGGCTACTAGATTTATGTTGAATACAAAATTTACCTCGGCAACACTATTATCATTAAATGACAGACACATTCAACAGAAGTAAAGTAAAGTAAAGACTCCGTGTAATATGTAGGAATTTACTGCTTCAGAAACACTCCTGTTTACGATTTATATTATATATTAATTAAATGAATCTCGCATATGCATGTTAAACATGTAGATATAATTGTTTAACTGTGCCAACTTTTCAACAGTATGACTGAAAATGCATATTTTTGTCGAAATAAAGAAAAGATTAATGTATTTAAATTCAATTCAGAGTATTGATTTTGTTTAATTAGAGAAACTAGTATTATGACAAATATGATCTTATTTACAGGTTTTGTAAGACAGCTATCAGCAATACTCTGGAACTGGAACTATATATGTTAATTAAACATAATTATGATCTAGATCATAAATGCTTCCAAACGATGGCAGCCATTATAAAATTCACTTTTTATGACAAACATTCTCTCACATTTAATCTATTAAGACATCTAGTTTCGTGCAAATCGGAGAATTTTTCCATGTTAGCAGCCATTTTCGATTCAAAATGGCTTCCGTAAAAAGTCAACATGCGCATCGTATGGTACGTATTATCACCCAGGCGAAGATGGCCATCTATGTGACGCTACAACATATCCTATTCTACTTGTATAAAAAATTATCAAACTCCAAATAATTTGTATATAAGCTGGCTGCTATTGTTAAATCCAAATTTTTATGACCAACATTCATTTATAACATTTGAATCTACCAAGAAACCAAGTTTCTATTTGCTCCATTTTGGCAGCCATCTTAGATTCAAAATGACCAACATTCATTTATAACATTTTAATATACCACACAACCATGCTTATATTTTTCTATTTTGGTAGCCTTTTTGGATTTAAAATGACCGCTGTAGAAATTATTCATATGCGTCATATGCACTGACATACTAATTTTCATTAAAATCTATAAAGTTTGGGAGTTTCAAATAACCGCCATTTTTATGTCACTTTTGGTATTATTTTTTCTGGTATGATTTTTATTTTTATATTTTCAACGAAATCTTCTGCATCTTCAAGGTCAACAACCGTTCATGCTCCACTATCATTTATATGATACAATTAATTCTTAATAAGTAGAAAACAGCTTGTATACTATAGAGATTTTTGGAAATTGGGGACGTTTTTTAATGGGCTAACTTGGTAAGTAGAGCGATTTTGCTAACGTTGAGAGCATTTTTGCAAGGAGATCTTAAAGTGAGGAAATTTTGGCAAAGGTTGGGGCGTTTTTGATGAAGGTAATTTGACCTGCTCCCTTTCATATTGATGTACGCGTACCGGAAGTAAAGTGCTCGAAGATGACCCAATACGGAATTTGTTCACCTAATGCGGGATTATCAGCCCGGGATGTTCAAATACAATGAGCATAAGTTATTCATAAATATTTTGCCACGAGCGTTAACAAGCAAGAGCGAGAGGTAAATTATCATGTATACTCTTATTTAAATAATCAATAAAATATGGACAGCCATGAATTACTCGATTTTGAATTTGGCTCCTAAAAAGGTAAAGGTTTTTTTCGGCTGTTTCAACTTTCGCGATCCTCCCTTGTTACATTTTTCTTTCAAGACGTCATAGATAATGTGTAATACTTTGTATAAAA